>BQNB010178708.1:0-12843 GCA_026074375.1 Tanacetum coccineum
AATTTCATAGGTATATGGATATTACCTACACCGAGGGCCATTATCTCTCTATATATATATCACATCAATTTGGGTATATATATACACCAGTCAGTTTATGTGCCATGAGCTTAGACGAAACGAAATGCCATAATACATTATAAATGCAATACCATTTTTCAATGATAATTGTATTCGTTGCAATTATTACAAATAACGGGTGTATAACAACGTAACCCAATATCACACTATAACGCAATAACACATTATAAATGCAATACCATTTTTCCATGATAATTGTATTCGTTGCAATTATTACAAATAACGGGTGTATAACAACGTAACCCAATATCACACTATAACGCAATAACACATTATAAATGCAATACCATTTTTCCATGATAATTGTATTCGTTGCAATTATTACAAATAACGAGTGTATAACAACGTAACCCAATATCACACTATAACGCATTACTATAACACTGCTTTTATAACAATTACTTATGATGACTTGTATTCAACTATTACATTTCAAACCTATGAATTTCACTCAACCATTGTGTTGACTTTTTAACATGTATCTCAGGTACTTAAGCAAGCTACGACATGGAGTGGCATGGACTTGAAGATGGTTAAAACTTGTTATTATTCACATTGTATGTAACTAGATTTTAGGACCTGCCCTTGTAAAACTCTGAGTTTAAATGATTGATAATCTATCTTTTGAACAACGTCTCTTTTGAGTCATTTTCTATGATTATGACTGTTGTACTATGAAGTAATACCCCAGATTAGCTTCCGCTGCTATATGTAAAAATGGGGGTGTTACAACATCGACACCAAACCTAACAATGAACACATCTACTATTGTCTCTAGAATCTATCTTACAAATTTAAATGGACTGATAAGACTGTTTTAGTTGCAGAAGGTAGTTCAGGAACCACTACAAAAGGGTACATGGAGAACTATAAGAATGTGTCACAAGACATAAGGAACCAATTGGATGCTAAAGTTGAAGTTGTTCAGATAATGATATCTACTTCACAGTTGATGCTTGTCCAAATGCATGTGTGATGTGGAAAGCAATTGAAAGGTTGAAACAGGGTGAATCAATCAATGTTCAAGATCTTAAAACCAATTTATATTGGGAGTTTGGAAAATTCACATCACTGGATGGTGAATCACTTGAATCGTATTACTTAAGGTTCTACAAGATAATGAATGAATCATCAAGTGAATATCTAGTTCTTACTTCAATTACAACCAGAATGGCAAAGGTTTGTGACACTTGTTAAGCAAAGTCAAGAATTAAAGACTGTCTCCTACCACAAACTTTATGACATTTTGAAGCAACACCAGAATGAAGTCAACGAATTAAGAGATGAAAGACTAGCACGTACTGCTAATCCAGTTGCACTTGTTGCTCAACAAAAACCAGCTTACCATCCTCAAAACCATCCTACTCACTACACTAACAATTCCTCAACCAGATCACAACAAGCTGCTACCAGAAATGGAGGAAAAGCAATTGTCAACTCTCCTCCACCCACTTATGATTAAGAACCTACTATGGTTGCTGAAGATGATGAAATGTCAAAGGAAAAGGAGATTGATAAACTCATGGCTTTAATTTCTCTCCCGTTCAAGTAAATCTATAAACCTACCAACAACAACCTTCAAATTTCATCAAACACCAGTAGAACTAATCAAGATAATTCTACAAGAATCAACAGAGGAACTGGGTATAAAAATCAGAGGGTAGTTAATGTTGCTAGAGATAGGGAAAATATAGGTACTCAGGTTGTGCAAAAGTCTGGGAATGAGTGTTATAATTGCAAGGAATATGGGCATGTATCAAGGGAATGTCAGAAACCAAAATGAGCAAAGGATGCAACTTATCACAAGGAAAAGATGTTATTATGTAAGCAAGAGGAAGCTGGAGTTCAGTTGAATGCAGAGCAAGCTGATTGGAAGGATGACACTGATGATGAATCTGACGATCAGGAATTGGAAGCACATTATATGTACATGGCACAGATTCAAGAGGTTACTCCAGATGCAGTTGACAATTCTGGACCCATCTTTGATGCTGAGCCATTGCATAAGGTACAAAATAGTAATGACACCTATAATGTGTTTGCCATTGAAAATGAACATCCTGAGCAACCTGAATCTGTTAATGACATATATCTGGAGGAACAAGGTGACACCAATATCACTATTGATTCATTGGATATATGTTATGATAGAGAACAGGATGACCAGGATGATACTGATGAACTTGATCAAGAACGTGATTTGCTTGCTTCTTTAATTGAGAAACTAAAATGTGAAATTGATGACAGCAAAAACCGTAATAAATTTTTGGAAACATCAAACAAGGCTTTAGTTGATAAACTGAAAGGTGATATTGAGGATTTCAAAACTAAAAATAAAAGTTTAGAATCATCAAATAACCATTTCAAAGAAGCAAACAATGAACTGTCTAAGACTAATCAGTTGATGTTCAAAGACCTTAAGAAGTTCCAAGCGGAACTTGATAAGTATCATGATGTGAATTATGCGTCAAAGGTGGCATGATGATGTGAAATTATGATCAAAGGTGGAAATTTAATTGGTGCAAAATCTAAAGGAGATTTAATGTCATACAAAATGGAATCTCAAAAGTCACTTAATGAACATACTCGAAAGATAAATGATTTCAGATATGAAAAAGGAGCTTTCTGCACATCAAGAAACCTTTAGAATACTAGTAATCTTAAGATCAACCAAGAACAATAGTGAGATGTGGGTTGGGATGTTAGAGACAACTTGGATGATATGGGTCTGAATGTATTAATGAAATGTCTGAAAACTGGAAAAACCATACCTTCGCCAAGATCAGGAGAGGGTCTGTATTTATACGTCAATTTGGGGCCGGGGCCATGGGATGAGTTGGGCCTCCCATGGGCCTTGGGTCGAACTAGATTACTAATCTAATCCTTATACTAACTACGAGCTAAGACTTGTTACAACTTTGGAAGTGACCGACACTTTTCGTGTTTCTAACAATCTCCCCTACGGGAGTGTCACTCCTCTTACAAACTTTAAACCTCGTCATTACTATGCTTTATCCTTAGTCTTTAAGCGCGTACTCATGTCTTTCTTCTTTATGATATGTTGTAGTGATCTTGATTCTTGGATTGAGCTTGTTCTTGAACTTGTATTTGACATTGTGATCTTGAGCATCTTGAGTCATCGAACCAAGACAATCTCTACGGCCATCTTGTAATCTTTGCCATCTTGTGGACTTGCGGATTCTTGATCCGACAACTGCTCATACCATTCTTGAAAAAGCTTATAATGTTGCATCTTTCTTAAAATTTCTTTAACTTTAAACACTTCGAAACTTCTAAAAGGATGTTTTGGTACAGGAGTAGCGGAAGTCTTGAAACATGTACTTGAGCTTACATGATGACTTTTATGTTTGTCGGTTCGTGGGTCTGGGTTGAGCCTGAGGTTATGGATTTGTGAGACCGTTTGGAATCAGGGGAACCGCCACCACCTTATAATAAGCCTGCATAAAAAGTTTTGCCATAAAGCCAGGGGGGACGAATATGTGCTTGACTTTCGCCCAGGATTGGTTGGAGGAAGAAACCTTCGATCCGTGAGGATCGATCCTTTGTGATCAGATGATTCAATTATAAGGAAGAGAATTTTCTGACGGATTTCCAGCTGAAGTATTGAATCTTTCTAACACATAAGTATTAGATTCATCGTACTCAGCATGTTCTCATTATCGGAACGTCTCAAAGCAGACAGCACGATAAGAAGTGGAACCAGTGAGTTAGACTATTCACCGATTGATGTATAGAAATTAATTGAAACAATCGGTGGTCTCACATACAAATGTTTTTGTGACACCGATTAGTGTTTAGTGTATTTCAACAATTCACTAACAAACCGATTGATCCATTTCCTAGAACAAGTTTGGATTCTTTTAGATCGCACATCGTGTCTTTCCAGTTGTACAGTTTGATTCATAAAGAATCGCACAAGTTTACCTACCATGAGTGGTTTGATGTTGCCACAAGCAGGAATTTCCATCTTTCATTGTGAATGAATTCACTCTGATGTTCTCGGCAAAATCTACGAGGGATAAGGCGGAAGGATCTCTTTAAATGTATCTTGTAATTAAATTGTGATGATTAGCAAGAATAATTTGACAAGTGTCTATGAGATTTATGGTATGATCTACTTTGGCTCTAGTATCAATGTGACTTTGATTTTAGTGATCGGAGGGGGAGGGATGCCACCTTTTCAAATATCAAACTAACTCGGAGTGAGAGAGTCTAATAGAAAATGAGTTGTATCTTCGTGAGTTTGTGAAACAAAGTTTTTCCTGACTTTGAGTAGAGGGAGGGGTTGTGCATAGCGTACTGGGTCCATGATGTCTTCAATGGTCAGACAAACCTGCGTGTTTTCTGACAGCATATGTATTGACCCGGTTTCTGCCTAAGTGTATGGAGGGCTTCTTTCTTTTCACCCTTTATCCTTACATTTCTTTTTCATTTCTTGCAACCCTTCAATGCTATTACCGCGACTTCATAACTTAACACCTTGTTGGGGTTTGTTCCAGTTGTTAGCCTCCCATCTCAGTTGGCATTATTCCCTACTCTCACATTTTCTCCTTTTTAATCATACCTAAGGACTTCTACACTAACTAGTGGATATCCCTGGGTAGATCCCTCCGGTTCTGGCTGGATCATGGGATTGAATACCTAAGCACTAACGCCTTATACTTCATTTAATTTAAGAACATGGTCGGTTTTTGGGTATTTCATCGCGATCCTTCCAAAAAAACATTGAAAATTTCAATCAAAGTGTTTGATATAAAATTCAAGAAGATTTACACTTTGTGAGTTTTTCATTATCACTAAAAGCTCCCCGCGGAGGATTGCGATAGAAGCCTCAATGAAAGGATGGGGAAGTCAGGCTTGTGTTTATTAAAAGCCCTAAGACCAAGCCCCCCATAACCATAAGGAGTCCAAAATTCTTATAAAACACGGGTCATCAACCTGTGTCAAAATATTTTGTACCCTTCATCCCCTTTCCTCCATTGTAACTCAATAATACACGCAGGGTAAAATCACTCTATCCACCCACATGCTCGTATCCTTCTAGAAGGCTAGCCTGACAAGTTTTGACATCATACCATTTAGCCACGCTGGAAATCCCCAACACTCTAATTAGAGCAAAAACATGGCACATGATCCAAGGGCTAAGGATGATTGATATTGAGGCGGTCAATGAATGAATGGCCATGATTGAAGCTGTTGATCCCTTTTGAACAGATCTTACTTAGCTTGTTAAAGCTTAGTTGTGTTGGATAGATCCAAAACAACTATAGTAGAAACTAAGATTGTAAATACTACAAACTATGTGGAATCTAGCTTGTAATACTAAGAAGAACAATGAAACAGTAAAAACAAGATCTTTACTAAACTTTCAATATATTGAATACTAACTATGATTGATATGCAAGCTATGAATACTAAGATGAAAACTGATATCTAGATCTATGTCGTAGGGTTCCTTTTATACACCTAGGAAACCCTAATGGGCTTACAAAACGCGTTACATGATCATGCATATCTATTCCTAATATATCTCATGCATATCACATAAGCAGTACTAACTATTATAACTAACAGTACTAACTATTAAAATTAAAAGTACTAATAAACTGACAGTACTAACATTTTGTACTGGCAGTACTAAGTCTTCTCTTGGCAGTACTAAGTTTTCTCTTGGCAGTACTAAGTTAAACCAGCAGTAGAAACTTGTAGAAGCCCTTAATTCCTAACAGAAGCTCAAGACGCTCCTCCAAGACCTAGAAGCTTCATCTTCGTGCTATAAATAGAGGCCTCCTCAACATACAAGGGAGGTCTAGCTTTTAGTAACTTTTAGTAGCTTATTATAGCTTTTTGCTTATTGTCTTTATTTTAATGTAATTTACTCTTTAAAAGCTTGTACTTGCTTTTGGTTATTAATAAAATTCAGTTTGATTTAAATTCATGTTTAATTCATTGTTTTTCCTTTATGCAATTATGGTTTAAATGTATTCATAATCATGCATATCTATTCCTAATATATCTCATGCATATCACATAAGCAGTACTAACTATTATAACTAACAGTACTAACTATTAAAATTAACAGTACTAATAAACTGACAGTACTAACATTTTGTACTGGCAGTACTAAGTCTTCTCTTGGCAGTACTAAGTTTTCTCTTGGCAGTACTAAGTTGAACCAACAGTAGAAACTTATAGAATCCCTTAATTCCCAACAATCCTCCCCTAAACTTATGATTTACCTTCAAATCATCAAGTTTCTAAATTAAACCTTCTGTGAAGAGAGGATGCTTCCAAACACTTTACTGTCTTGGTCTGTTTGCTAGTATGACAATTTTCCTTAAAAGCTCATCGGCCATCTCTAAATATTAATCCACTTGCAGCTTGTTACACAACATCAAAGTCAAAAGCCCTCTTGTCAGTGGATAATCTTTCTCAACCAACATGAAGATATCATGTCCTCTATCTGTAGATACATGATGAACACCACATGTATCAAATAACCTCCATGTCAATGGATCATGCATATACCTCTAAAGCTTCCACAGAATGTCATCAGTATTAGGTTCAAATAACCTCTTCAATTCAACCCATAATGTTCTTTCTTGGTCATCAGTAGGATCTGCTGAACTTAATCTTTCTTTAACCAAACTCCATAGCTTATCCAGGTCATCTCTATCAAATTTCTTTAACATATCATCAAAGGTCTGATAAGCTTCTGTATGGTTTCCAACTCTTATAATTTTCCAATACTTTCTTATGTCTTTAGAGTAAACCTCCCAGTCTATAATTGGAAATTTGACCTGTACGGCTTCAACATAGACTTCTTCCATTGGAACTACCATTATCATTTGTTGTAAATCCTCTTGTGATATCTCATTTTCTTTTAGTTCTTCAGTTGGTTTTGAGCCTTCTCCAGTCTTTTGCCGTTTTGAACTTTCTTCTTGAAGATTTAGACCTACTCTTTTTGTTCTTTCTTTTTCCATAACAGAGTCTATAGGCACAAATGAGGTAACCTGTTTGTAAACATCTCCTTGACTTTATAAAATCTCTTTCCCTTGAAGTGTTCCATCTTGTATCATACCATATTCTTCATATATGTGCACATGGTCTTTCTTTGCTGAGACATGTTTGAGGTTTATTTCTGATTGCCTCATATCGCTGTGCAGCTTGTAGCTTCTTTCTCTTATCAATGAGTTCTGCAAGTAGTCTTTCCCTTTCTTTAATGGATAGATTTTCCCTTTCTTCCTCTAACAGTTTCTCAGCCAGATCCTCATCTACTTAAATCTAAGCTTGAACATCTTCCCAATCAATATCAGCAACTGGGGGATTAGCTTCATCTTCAGTAGTCTCACTTTGAAGTAGCTCTTCTTGTTCTGCATTAAACTTTGCTTCTTTTTCTGCATTAAATCTTGCTTGTTCTTCTTCATGCAACTTCTGAGCTAATTCTTCATCAAGGCTCATCAGAATCTGAACTCTCTTTTTGATCTTCTTTGGTTGCTCAGACTCTTGCATAATGGCTTTACTCTTATCCTTTATAGTTTCACTTGATGAAGCAATAATGATGTTAACTTGTTGAACCATGCCAGCAGTACTAACTGGCATTGATGCACCAGCAGTGCTAACTGATTCTTCAGCAGTACTAAATATCCTACTAGCAGTACTAACTCTTCAATTCCGTATAAATGCTCTTCTTTTTTCTAGTATAAGTGTTGACATTTTTCTTGGCTTCATCTGCAAGAACTTTAGCTGCACTAAGAACTCCTAACTGATTCTTCAGATTGGTCTTCTTGACTACTAACCTTTGTAGGAGTAACCAAGGAAATTCCTGCATCTTGATCAATGTTTTATCATCCTCCCCTGTTTGGAAGTATCCCTTAACTCTCCTCATCATCTGAGACTACAATCTTGGCTCTCCTTCTAGCTTGGCTTGTCTTGATAGTCTACTCTAACTTCTTCACCTTTTTGATATGGTTAGTTAAGGCTAGACCATAGGTTTGTTTTGTTTGCTTTCAATTTGCTCAGATGTCACTTTGTTTGACAATGTTGTACATAGAACCGTCAATTCATGTAGTGTCATACTGCCCTCATCACTTCCAGGTGTGTGACCTCCTAGGAGAGGTATATCATAAGGCATGGTAGGGGACTTAGGGATGTTACCACTGCCCTGTCCTGCATCTATGCTAGAGACAGTAGTGGCAGCCCCTCCATGAACAACATCCATACTTATGAATGCAGCCTCATCTGCTACATTGGTATAAGTAGGAGAACTAGGCTGAGGAACCTTAGTTTCCTGTCTAGTTGGTATCCTTAAGGGTGATGAAAGTGGTGGTTGTGAGGTTGTTGGAGCACCTGAAGGTGTGTGATGGGACTCAACTGGGACTGTTGATCCTTCACCCTGCAGAATTAGACCTTGAACAAGCGTTGTTGGAAATAAAGGAATGTCCACCCTAGTGTATCCATTGGAAGCCCTTCTCTTATTTCTAAATAGTTTTTATGTGAGGGTAGGCGGCAATTGTAAGTTTGTTGTGAGGTAGAAGATGTTCTCTTATGCTTGTTCAAAAAAGATTGAAAATAAATCTTGGATAAATAAAAAATTTAGACTTACTATCCAAGTTTTTCACCATGCCTTCAAAAATCATTTTAGAAAAGTTAAAAGTCATATTTGTGGCCAAGCAAATGATAGCAATTGCTATATTGCTACTAAATTGTTCCCAAACAGTCTTTTTAGGACTTAAGAATGAAAGTAAAAAAAAAAAATTTTTTTTTTATTTTGGTATGATTAAGAATATCATTTGAGGGGGAAAAGTGACCCTTTTAGAAGGTCAACTTGTCAGAGTTGGAAACATACCTCATAAGTGCAAGTTGTTCAAATATTTTAGTATTAGGCAAAGTAGTAATACCATCAGAGTCTTCTAACTTTAGATGCCTTCTGATAGATTCATCAGAAACAAGCTTAACTTTCCCATATATTGTAGCAGTGATTTATACTTCTCCAAAGTCTAGGGTGTTTGTAGCAGCAGTTTGCCAAAATTGTTGAATAAGTAAAACATGGATAGTAGGATTTTCAATGAGAGCATACTTTATGTGACTTGTATTGATAAAATCCACTATTTGGTGAAAACCTTCACTTCCCTCTATTTTGTGCAAGTAAGCGACCATGTTGTGTGTATCACAGAACTCCAAATTAGCCATTATTGATTGTGAAAAGGTTGATTGAGGTCTGGGATAGGTGTGGTTGTGGGAGTATGTGAGTTTAGAAAAGTTAATTGAAATATTATAAAGAGATCTTAAGGTTGTAAATGGACCAACATAATAAGATTGAATCTTTATCTTGAAGAAAGCTTATAAGGGAAAGAAAGATCAAGAAATATCCAAATTATAGACCCTTATAAGCGAAGTTGTTGGCGGAAATATCTCAACGGCTATAAGTAATTAAGGAAATTCTATTATACCTCAAACAGTACTAACGGTATCATAAACAGTACTAAGTTTTAGCCTTACAATACTAAGTTAGTGCCTATACAGTACTATGTTTTTCTGACTAACAGTACTTAATATGCCCAGCAGTACTAAGTAATACCTAGCAGTATTAACTTTTAAGATACCAGTTTTAACCTCAATTTTGTTCCAAAACGTATTTCCATCAATCTTGATTCTCACAAGCTCTCTTTCTGGTTTTATTCTCACTTTATCTCTCAAATTCTTCTTGCTCACTAAAGTCCACTTTTCTGTTTTGTTTCACACATCTCTCTTTTCTTTTTGCTCACAATATCAGACAGTTTTATACAAATACCATTAATTCCTTTAGTTTCATGCTGTCCTCCCCCTTCAAGAGGGTTAAAACACTAATACTAATAAAAAACCTTTTCTCTTGAGAGAGGTGGATCATTAGACTGTTTAGATGCAAACATGATGTTTTAGATTTTGGGACCTGCATTTTGTAAAAACTCTGATTATAATGAATGATAACTAAAAAAAATTCAACAACGTATCTTTTAGAGTTGTTTTCTAAGATTATGATTGTTGTATCCATGAAGTAATACCCTAGATTAGCTTCCGCTGCTATATTGTAAAAATGGGGGTGTTACATTCTGTCTTCCTACTCCTTATAGACAGTCTCATCTGCAACAAGGTGAATAGGTCCACTAGACTGAGATATCTCAGTGGCTTTCCTAGGTTTTTGAGTCTTTTGAAGTTGATATGATTATAAAACAGTGATTGGTTCTTCGTTAGAGAGTTGAACAGATGTAAATGTGTGTTAGGGATTAGTGGGTTGTCCTGACCCTTCATCCACTTCTGCTGAATGTTACATTTCCTTTCATCTAATCTTAATTAACTTCCCCTCAAATAATGCTTCAGAGATTAAGTAATCCAATGCTAGCAATCAGAAAGGTAAACCTGCTAACATCAAAAGCCTTTGTGAGAAGATCTGCAACATTGTGGTCTGTGTGAATCTTGATCACTTGAACCAACTTCTTCTCATAAGAATCTCTGATGAAATGATGTTTTATTTCAATGTGCTTAGTTTTAAAATGAAACACTAGATTCTTCACAATACAAATGGTGCTTTCATTATCAATGTGAATCTTGGTGTTCATAAAGTAGAACCCATAATCAAGCATTTGATTTTGGATCCATACCACCTACCCACAGCAATTAGCAGCAGCAACATACTCTGCTTCAGTAGTAGAATTGGCAACTATAGTCTACTTCTTACATTGCCATGAAATCAACCTTTTGCCAAGAAATTGACAACCTCCTGTTGTGGATTTCCTGTCAAGGCTAGCTCCAGCATAATCACTATCAGAAAAAGCTTCCAAGTCAAATGGTGAATCCATAGGATACCAAAGGCCCAATTTAGGTTGACCTTTTAAGTATCTAAAGATTCTCTTCACAGCATGAAGATGTGAGACTTTAGGAGTAACTTGGAACCTTGCACAAGCACAAACAACAAACATTATGTCAGGCCTAGAAGCTGTTAAGTACATCAATGATCCAATCATTGATCTATATAAGTGAACATCCACATCCTCAGCTTCTTCATCCTTGTTTAATGCCTTGTTAGTCTCTATTGGAGTGCTTGCTGCCTTTACAATGGTAAAATCAAACTTCTTCAATATATCAGCCACATACTTGTCTTGGATAATAAAGATTCCATCCTTCTTTTGTTGTACTTGCAATCCTAAGAAGAAAGTGAGCTCCCTCATAGAACTCATCTAGAATCTCTTGTGCATAATCTGCTCAAATTCAACACACAAAGACTTCTTTGTAGACCCAAAGATGATATCATCAACATACACCTGTACTAACAGGATATCACCTTTGTCCTTCTTGATGAACAAATTTTTATCTATAGTGCCTCTTCTGTATCCATTTTCCAATAAGTAGGTAGACAAGGTCTCATACCAGGCTTTAGGAGCTTGATGTAGACCATATAAAGCTTTTTCTACCTTATAAACCTTATTAGGGAACTGTGGATCTTCAAAACTAGGAGGTTGGCACACATACACCTCCTCTTCAATAGTACCATATAAAAAGGCACTCTTCACATCCATCTGGTACACAATAAGTCCCATAAATGATGCATAGGCCAAAAATAACCTGATTGCTTCAATCCTAGCAACAGGAGCAAAAACCTCATCATAATCAATTCCTTCTTCTTGGGTATAACCTTGTGCAACTAGTCTTGCTTTGTTTCTAACTACAATTCCTCTCTCATCTTTCTTGTTTCTATACACCCACTTTGTTCCAATAGCCCTCTTGCCTTTTGGAAGACCCACCAGAGTCCAAACCTTTTGAAGTTTAAATTGCAGAAGCTCCTCTTGCATTGCTTCTATCCAGCTTGGATCTGTTAAGGCTTATATCACCTTTTTGCGTTCTATTTGTGAGAGAAAACAGGCAAATAAGCAGTTTTGATAATCTTTGTGATTTGTTCTCCTCAGCTTTTTGATGTAGCTCACCAAACCAAGTTCTTCAAGATTTTGTTATGACATCCTTCTTGTTAGTAGAGCTGAATGCAAATCTCTAATTATTTGTTCAATTGGATGATCTTTGTGAATTCTTATTGTGGGAATAGAACTGACATTTATGGTTGTTACCAAGTTGTTGAGGTTAGCTTCTGCACCCACTTCTTCTCTATCATCAGATACATCATCAAATATGCCAGTTGCTTTCAAAGATTGCATACTTGGATCATTAGGAATAGGACTAGCAGTATTAATATTTGAGCTACCAGTATTAATATTTTCACTGACAGTATTAATACTTGGCCCAACAGTATCAACAGATGGACTAGCAGTACTATCTCTGTTAGTGCTGTTAACATAACCTTCTTTCTGTTGAATAAGCAAATTATGTAATTCAGCTAGAAACTCTGTTAGTGTTGTTAGCATAACCTTCTTTTTGTTGAACAAGCAAATTATCCAATTCAGCTCTGAAATCTTGCACATGCTGGTCATCTTCTTTATTTGAAGCTCCTTCTTCCTTTTCTTGACCATTTCTTTCACTTAAATCATCATCTCCTTTTCCTGGTACCTCATCAGCATCTTTATTATCTGTGCTCTGAGAACTTGAAGAGAGTGGAGAATTAGAAAGCATGAGTGGTAGCAGAATGTATTCATGATCAGATGCTTTCTCTTGTCCAGCTTGAACTACATTAACATTTGTCTCTATACATGCGTCACCATTAGTTGATTTCCTGCAGTAACTGGCTCATAATTCATAGATTTTGTCAGTAAATCA
>BQNB010178710.1:0-12843 GCA_026074375.1 Tanacetum coccineum
TAAGTGCTGTCAAACGAAGGTTTTGCTTCCGCATTTGTGTTTATACCGTTGTGACCCATTGCACTTTACCCGTCACAAAATACGGTGAAAAAACTAGGATAAAAATGGGGATCGTAATCGAGTATTGTCACTTAGAAAATGAAAGATTTTTAAGGTTTTAGAGTGTTAAATGTTGGATTTTAGTGTGTGAGTGAGGGGCAATTTGATTTTGTGATGGGGTGCACTTTAATAAAAATGTCAATAAAAATTTTTTTTACACTAAAACCGATGTTTTTTGGCAAGTTATGGAGGGCCCCCCCCAACCCATAATTTGTAAGTGCATCCGCCCTGCCCGCCTAGGCAGGGTAAGGGGGAGGTGAAATGTAGATAGATTATACCCCTACCTTTGGGGAATCCGTCTGTAGGGAGACTACTTCCGGGTAGACCTCCGGCTAAGAGAAAGAGAGGGAAAGAAAGAACGACACATTTCTATTGTTTTTTGTTTTTTAAATTATCTTTTCCGAAAGCAAGAAAGTGACATGAAATAAGGCAGGAGAAGAAAAAAAAGCAATAAACAAAAGGCAAACAATGACAGATGGCACGATAGGCGAAGCAAAAGGGGAATAAACGCAAAGCATAAAGAACCCAACACAAGCATCGGCAGCAAAGGAAAGCAAAACAAGCAGGAAAAACACAAGCATCATGCAAGAGACAAAAAAAGAAGGCATACAGAAGCAGGGCAGCAAGAGGAGCACATAGAGCCACAAAGCAAAGAAAACACTAAAACATGGCAGGACAAAAGGGCGAACCACGCAAAGCACACAAAGAACCAAACAAGCAAAAGACAAGGGAAGCAGAGACCGCAAAAATAAAAAGAAAGCAAGCATAAAAAGAAATCTCAGTTTTCTATATGACCTGCAAATCCTTCTAACAAACCGATAGAACTGCAGAGAAATGGGCACATCTGTGCAGTTTCATATTTTCACAAATTTAGTCAAAACTACCACAAAATTTCACCTCTAATATAGAACAAACCATCCATGCAAAAATTTCATCACCCATCCTCAGGAAGATAGATATTTAAAAATATCCTATTTATGTGATCAGTACCTATAACTATATTTGATCATTCACTTATCCAGAACATCTTGAAAGTGTTGACTTTTCTTTATTGTCATGCTATGAAAAGAAAAATGTTGACAATGATAGATGAGCAAGTTGCAGAAAACCTGTCAAAGATGGGATATTGTATGGTAGCAGGATTACCGGACTTGGTCTAGAAGTACGATCGGCCATCAATTATGCAGTGTTTGTAACCGATAAACACTAAATATTAGATGTTTCTTTTCATAATTTTATCATCATGAAATGTTAAAAAAAACTGCCTTTCAAGCAATGCACAAAAAGTCCCATGTCTTCTGAATAGGAGAATCCGGCTCGACGGAAATGGTGATTCAAGCATGTGAACTGTTGAAATGCTTTGACATTATCATTAGATACTGAGAGTGGTCCCATGTTGATATCTAGTGTTAGTAACGAGATCACACGTATTTGTTTTCTCAAACACGCTACCCATAGTAAGGGTGAATTGGTAGTTCCCTAAGTCAGCCTGTTCGGCGGGAGCTGATCCATAGCCACATATATAACTACATTTGCTCCTATTTGATCATTAAATTTCTGAAAACAGTTTTAGAGATATTGAGTGCGATTTTGAACTTCAAACATGCCTCGTGATGTATATAATAAATATATATAGCAAGATGGCTTCTTTCTTCACTTGTTACATTTTATCCAAGTGCAATAACATAGTAATGAAGGCATTTGACACCTAATTCAACATATTACGAGAAATAAAAAGTTTAATGAACAAGAAAACTGATGCTTCCAATTTATTACTTTCCTGGTGAGTAAAAAAAAGATTCAACTTATCTACAGTGGTCCATACAAACAAGCATATGGATTATGTAATATAATTAGTTAATCTAGCGCCACAAGCTCGTATACCTCAGAAGAAGAAGAAGATAGCTGGTCTAGCGTTTGGTTGTCGCATCTAACAAACCTCTCCGTCCATCAATTCAAGGGTTTCCCCACCGATATCCTGGCTAACTGTGTAGGCAGAATCTGAAAGAACCACAAGTGAATGTGAAAGGATTATAAGCTTGAGAATCCTCAACTCCAAAACTTGTTATTTTCAAAGCTTTAGACCAAGATGCATCATTATTATCCTCCTCTATTCTAATCCACATCCGGCTTTCATAACCATCACTCGAAATCACCGCTAGAGAATCTTTGATGATTAATAATCTTTGAGTTACCCAGCTCGGGTTTGGCAAAGAAATCATGCCAAAAACATGTGTTCTCAAATCTAATGTCATTATACAATAATGGGGTATGTCATTTGATTCACATTTGACCGCCCAATGCAATGCTCCATCCACAAAACACGCCAATGTCATTACTTCAGAAAACGGTGTAGTAGGGAGCTGAATCTCAGTCCAAGAGTTTGTCTTCAAGGAGTAAACATATGAGCTTTGTACATCTCCACAAGATAAACCTGCAATTTTGTAATCATCAGTGGTTGGGTCGAAACCAAACCCGTATGCTACATCAGAGTTTCCAAAAGGATAATCAGGAACGGTTACTTTGCGCCTAATTGAAGGGTTCCATAAACTAACTGACGGGCTGACTGTTATCTTGTTCAGACAGAGAATCCCAAAACATGAACCAACAATTTGGCTTGGACCTTTAGAGAACTTGGCTACTTCATTGCTGGAGTGTACGTCAGTTGGATCTAACGCATACGAAAATTCTACACCATCTTTACTGAAGTGAATCTGATGTTTTAAAAGAGGTTTTAACCATGTTGCTGTTGTAACACATCGAAAAGTGTGATTGCGGATGAAATTTCCGCTAGAAATACGATGACACCATGATTTGGAAACAGATCTAAATCGGAGGAGGGATTTAGGTGGCAGTCTTTCAAGGATTTCATCAATCAACTCTTCGCATAGATGACATTGT
The DNA here is from genome assembly GCA_026074375.1 of Tanacetum coccineum. Lineage (NCBI taxonomy): Eukaryota > Viridiplantae > Streptophyta > Magnoliopsida > Asterales > Asteraceae > Tanacetum > Tanacetum coccineum. The sequence continues at coordinate 3,001 of BQNB010178710.1, forward strand.
ATGCTTCTGAAATGAGATAAAGCATAAATATAATCATGAACACACATACATAATAAACACAAACTTTTACTTTCAATCCCAACAAATTCTAACCATGTAGTGGCCACGCCAACCAGCTTGAAGGGGTTTGAGTCCGTGTGTCGTGGACCCATGTGGATTAGTTGGTCAAAAGTTCATAACCCATGATTACCAAAAGTCTAAAACTCTAAACAAAACCACAAACATGAAACACAGTCCACGAATATAATTGCCATAACATGATAATTAATTAGCATCTACTAAGTTCCTTAATAAGTTTATAGCACATAAAATTCCAACTATGAACAGAGACTCGCATTTGCAATTTGCCAGTTACGAATGAAATCAGACGGTTATCGTATTTATCGAGCTTAGCCTTATATTTTTATAAGTAACTAATGGCTTATAGCTTAAGGGTATGTTTGGCGTCACGTAGTAGCAGTAAGCAGTAGCAGTAGTAGGAGCAGCATGAGCAGTTAGCAAGAGTAGTATGCAATAGTTCTTTGTTTAAAAAAAGTGTTTGGTAACGTAGCTGTAAGCCGTAATTTAAAAATGTAAAATTACGAAAAAAGGCATATAACCTAATCAAAGAAATTATAAATTTTACATATAAATGTAATTTTATGACAAACTGCTTGGAGAAGAAGCATTTGAGATTGGAGCGGTTAAACAATATTCAAATGCTTGTTGTGGTGTTGCCAAACAAGTTTTTCATCTAAAATGCTTACCGCTTGTCGCTCCTAAACGCTTGTTGCCAAACACAACCTAAAAGTAAATAAGTAATAAGCTCATAACGCATTGAGTCAAAATGACCAAAAAGTACATCAACATCTAACATCCCGTTAAATAAGCCCACCCTTCCCCAAATAATATAACCGCGTAAGCTCAACTACATAAGCTTGAACAACAACTTCGAGAGGCTTATTTATTATTTACAAAAGCTAAAAGCTCCACCCTTCATGCTCCCAAATAATATTAAAAACCGCTTAAAGCTCAACTACATACCTGAACATACACTTTTTCGCGGACGAGAATTTTGAAGTAACCGCGTAAGCTCAACTACATAAGCTTGAACATACACTTTTGAGCTTATTTTATTTACATAAGCTAATAAGCCCTCTAAATAAGCTTAGCTAAAAATACTTAAAAGGGTGCTCATATTTCATAATCCTGAATTTTCCGGCTTCAACTTGTGGGCTTATATTATATTATGATAAGCTTATATAAAGTCATAAGCCTCTAAATAAACCGGGAAATTTGAGCTTATAAAAAATAAGACGAAATCACGTATGCTCATAAATGCACAAATAAGCTTACAATATTATTACCTGTTTTTATATAAGACAAAGTTTGCATGGTTATCTAAGAAAAGTTATTGAGCTACTATGCTGAGAAAACAGCCCATGAAATCAGTTTAAAAAGATAATACCTTTGTAACTATGATTCTCTGTCGGATGGCGTGATAGATCCGACTGATTTTCAGGGTTGTGTGGTTTAATTTACGGAGTTACCCGTTTTAATGCAAGTTTGTGAGTTTGGGCCGACCATATCCATGTTTTTGTTCTGTTTTAAAGAAATTTATTTTTGAGTAAATTGCAAAAATCATCCTTGTGGTTTATGTTGTTAATAGCATGTTGTTTTCACATTGTTCTATGCAAGGTTTTCAAGATCGGGATTTTACTTATGACCGTTTTCGTCTTTGCAAGATCGAGATTTTAAGATCCTACTATAATGTCATTTCTTAATAGTCTTTATAAATACTATACAAATCTACAAATTATTATATATCAAAAACATAAATTATATGAATATTTCATAAAAATGTTGTCATAAATTATGATTATGAAATGTTTAAAAAGATTAACATGTTGTTTTTAAATTGTACAAAACACAATCCATAATTTTGTAGGCTTTTAGTTTGTGGTTTGAGAAAAGTAAGATCAGATCGTATTAGATCTTAAGATCCTATGCTTAATATCCGAATCGTTTTTTGCTTTGCAGTATGGTAAAATCGTAAGATCCTAAGATCAGGATCGTGATCTTAACAGCCATGGTTCTATGAACATCACTTTGTGAAACGTTAGAACAAAGTAAAACAATCAGATAGTAAAATAGTAATTTACCACAAATTTTTTTTACCACAAAGAGTAGCATTCAATAAAAGAGGTATAGCTAAACCTGACCAATCGATGTCATAATAACGGCCCACAGCCTTCAAACATAGACATTCCTGTTAAAGAGCTTCGCACGAGATCAAACTCCCTGTCCTTAAAGGTGTTTACGTGTTCATTACTCTACGAGCCTCTTACGTAACGGACCACGGGATTTGATGCAGACCCATGTTTTTTTCGTTAGCGTACGAATCCAAGACAATGTTAGTGGCGAAGCAGAAAACTTTTGATAGCAAGATCCAAAACTCAGTAGCTTTACCCAGGGGTGACCTAGTGGTAAAAGGATTTGTAAGTATCACACTAAAAGGTGTGAGGTCCCAAGTTCGATTCCTGCTAGGTGCAAACGACTCTGAAGTGGTCACGCCAACCTTCTGAAAAGGGAGGGCTTTACCTAGTTTGAGTCAGTGTGACAGTGGGTTCAAACCCTGTGGATTAGTCAGCCTAAAGAGCAAAAACCATGATTACTAAAAAAACTCAATAGCTTATTTATTTGTGTGTTGTGTGTTTCTTATGTGAATTTCATACTCCATTTGAGGCTACTGATTTAAATATATACATGAATTCTCCACACTTAGGAACTCCCCATGATCTTGGTCATGCCCAAAAAGTTATGATTATTGAGTAATGGTTGCATTTGACTTTGTGCCCTCCAAATCACTTCATTATCCTTCTTTTTCTCATTAACCATTACAATTTCACACACACAAATTTGTTGGTTGTGATTGCATCTACAACTTATATCACGAGATACTCGTATTGTATCACGTGTCTCAGCATAACCACTTGTATATTGTGTTTTAATATATAAAAACTTGACAAACTTATAATAAAGTTCCAACAATCCCAGGTCGGAAAGTTTTCTACTACTCTGATAGGTTGTGTCGAAAAGGTGTCATTACGATTAAATCCCGTTTACTCAAGAAAACACAGGTTTCAAATTACGATTAAACACCCCGTTTTACGGTCAATGTTATGGCACATGTGTAGCGCGTCGATCATCTAGCGTTAGGTCAGTTTCGAAAGATAAATCGTGAACTTTAATGATCGCACCAACATACTTTCTACACCAAATCACCATCATAACTCAGCGATTACCCTACGTATTTCGCGCCCACCCTATTGCAACTTCTCCATCTGAGAGCCTCTATAAGTATGGCCATGATCGCTTTTGCGCGCACACTGTTTCCATGTCACCTTTAGGAGAGAAACTACAACTCCCAGTTTAAGGTGGCACCACCTCTAGGTCATATAGGCAAAGCTACTCTAACGTCTTGGTTGCTAAAACGCCTCAAAAGCTTTGTTAAGAGAAGAATCTTATCTTTTATCGGTAATGCCGTGCTATCTCACCTATGCAAGGGTTAAATTGTCGACAACACCTTATACCGATTAATGACTTCGTTATTACCTTTTAAACTCATAATGTAAGAGCACTACAATCGAGTTGGATTTCCATCACTAACCGATTCTCAATGGTTTCAAACCCATGCCTTTAGCAACTCTCTATTAGTCTCTCGTCATAGGCTTAATAAAGATATTGACAAGTCCACGCACCACTTGTCGGTCACAAAACACTCACCAAGTCTCTCGTCAGAGGCTTAGCGGTGTCAACATCAAATTTCTAGATTACTTGACATGTCACTAATAGCCATTCATCATAAAGTTTTGAGATATTAATTCTCTATCTCAAATAACCACATTGACTGCCACAACAAGGCAATAGGGTCCGATTCCCACACGAAATAAAAACACATATTTGTTTCTTGCACGTCATGAAACAACGCCTTATGTGAATAAAACACAATCCACCTGCTTGTGAATTTAATAAGCAAAGATGAGTTTGGTGAAAAGTAGAAGCAATCCGATACACTCATTAAATTCGTTCCCTTCTGAGTTATAATTAATGGGCTCACAACCCAATACTGATTTACTGTAACGTATGACTTGTTCACAGAATGAGGTTAGCCAAAGCATGCCGCATAGCTCAAATACCCCCACCATTTGGTATAGTCTCGTCGAGCCAATACTCGAACGTATCGACAAACGAACCAGCTTACCTCATTGAGTTAATGAGGCACTGCAATCACGTACTAAGATCACCTTATATCAAAATACCGGTGGCTTCATCTGTCATCATACATGTTTTAGAATTCAAATATATTTGTTTATTTTGCGTTTTTTAGCCTCGAAATTTTGTGCTCCAGATTACGAAATAAGTAAACTAAGTGCTTGGATTACTTCGAGTTATATATATTGAAAACAAAATATTCAAAGAGAAATATTGCCATAAGAGTTCTCTCATAATTCTTGCCATTTTATTTTGATACCTTCTCACACCGTGAAGCTCTTTATCGATACATCCCACCGTGGATGAACCCTTCGGTCCAAGTGTGACATACATCACAATTGGAGATCGCTTTGCCGAAATGAGTACTACATCATCTTAGCCAACTGTCATGTAGTGATCACATCACTAAGTTCGTGGTCGACCTGTGACTATGATCTCTCTACACAGAGCTCATGGCATTTTCAATTCACAATACAATTTAATGTATGTTTATAACGATGCACTCTTATACAACATATTTATCCTCAACAGTAATAAGGTAACGAGATATTTAAACACACATCAACTTATGGAAGCTAGTTATCTCAAACACTTATTCAATCACTAAAGCAATTCTGAAAATTCTTACATAAAATAGTTCAAAATCTAGGTCTGTGGTTTCTTAACTACTTTGCTCCTTCGCGAGCTGCTACCCATCCCACCTTGGATGTAATTGATAACGCCCAGTTTGTGGGTTTAGGGCATTAGGGTTTACACCATTATAAATCATAACCTACGGGGTTTTCATTTTCTAACAATAACAAGAATGGATTACTTGTCTCAATTCATGTCACGGCCATCAACAATATTCACTTGCCACTATCGTCTAAAACCAATACATCAATATGCATTGAAAACTCAAAATTAGAGTACTAATATCATGTTGATATATTTATGATGCAAACCTTACAAAATAAATATTAGGACTAGCTACAATATGTAGTTCATTTATATCAAATTAATGATCCAACTCATATCTCATTTCAAAGTTCAAAACGGTGATCTTGTATCACTATGCAATTTAATATTGCCGTCTAGATAACATGACTTTAATAAAAACTACAACCCGGTTATTAAACCCATAAAGACATTTTACGACTCCCACATTAAAGTTTTTTAAATTGTAATAAACACCTTTAAGATTGTTGTTAATAGCATGTTGTTTTCACATTGTTCTATGAACATTAGTTTGTGAAACGACAGAACAAAGTAAAACAATCAGATAGTAAATAACACATTAATTTTTTTTTTTAAAGTTGTACATTTATGTTTAGACGATCGATATATAATGTCTAGATATAATCATCTAAACTCATTAACTACTTTTTAAAACTTCTCAAACACAAATTTACTTTTTTCACTAGTCCTGCAACGGGCTTGATAGATTCTGGACTAGGAAGCTTTTACGAACAAAAATAATATATCACAATAAGCAAAATAAAGCTATGAAATTATGATTGTTCTACTTTGTAATGTAAATACAAAAATACAGTATATCAATGGTAAGGTACAACAAATATTACCATCACAGTTAGCTGAATCCAGTCAACTGAACATTAAGCCTTCTTAGCCACACAGAATGAAGAATCATGTGAAAGACATCAAATCGTTTAGCCGGAAGGTTAAGCCTAAAGTGTTGTTGCACTTCTAATACCCTTTTTTGCATTTCTATATACTTTCGAAATGGTATCTCTAGCAAGATCCTTTTAAGATCCGGAATCTTATCCACGGGTACTTGTACAGAAAATTGACTCCAATCCAGCACATCGCTGTACGGTAAAACATACTGACCCTTGATAATAACAGGAACACATCCCCCGTAGATTGCGTCTGTTAACCTGGAACTTGCAACTTCAAAACCACTTGGACATAAGCAGTACTTACTTTTACTTACAAACTCGGTGTAGTTTTGACCTTTTGGAAGGTGAAGTTGAACTTGAATATCATTATCTTCATTGTTTCCCCAATGTTGGAACAACTTAACTCGTATAGGACCACGGATTTTACCTGAAAAGAATGCCAAGATGGAACGTTCGTAAGGTGATTTGCCACTACTTACGCTTGGGATATTGTTGAAAGGCCCGTTTATCTCTGACATTGATACGTCTCGTCTTGGAATGAAACCTTCTGTTTTATTGGCATTGCAAAGAACTCTTATGAGATTCTCAAATAGTTTAGGATTTCCTTTTGATACATGTGGCCCCTGGTTATGCATCACACAAAACTGTTTAGTCAATAAATTCGTATGGTATAGATTAGTTATGCTGCATATTTAGTTATCTAGCACGTACCCAATCATGACAAGAAACATAGAAATGATCAGCTCCATTGCTACGGTTCCAATAAGGATACCTTTCTGCGATGATGCCAATGTAGTCTTCTACTATTGCTTGCATCCGTTTACTAAAGCCGTGGACTTCATCCGGCTTGTAAAGGTAGTAAACGATGTTGGTCACACTTATGGGAATAAAGAAAGCATGTGCTTCATCGGGATGGCTAGCCGCCAAAGGATTTCCTTTTCTTTCCATCTCCTCGATGAAGTCACCCTCGACACTATATACATATTTCATCGGACCATCATGCACCAAAGGAGCCTCTCCTTCCTTATAAACCCATATCTTGAATGTCTTCATCATCTCGGTTTGACTCCTGAATGATCAAAAGTTGAATTTAAGTTTAAACTCTTAACAAGGAGAGATATCATTATTTCGTCCTTTATGTATATGAAAAAAAGAGAGTATAAATTGATATGAATTTTCATGTAGGATTTGGTAATCCACTAAGCTTTTAATAAAATGGATTGACAACTCTAACATGAAAATGTAATACCAATCTACACATGTTTGGCTGAGATACAATAGGGTATATTAACCAACAACATTTCCTTTCTTCGAACTATGTGGGATTGAATGTACAAGTAACTTTCACCAAGAAACATTACTCTTGACTTATGGAGTTTTACTAATCTAATATCGACTCACGAAATATTGTTACTAAGTGACTGATGTAACTTTACTCCACAGAGAAAAATGGGCTCGTTAAGATTATACTACTAGGTAAACAAAAGTGTACAGATATTCAACTCTCGTTTGTGGTGGTAAATTAATGGCGATGGTATTTTTTTATGACGCGAGGTCACAAGCAATTGTTTGTTTTCTCATTAAGTAAGTTAAAACCGATCAATTTGCAGTTTTGCACAAGCTAAGATCGGTTTTAGAATATGAGGGCATCTCTACGATACAACATTTGTAGATGAGATTGTCTCTTTCTACATTTTTTCACACCTAGCAAGTAAAAAATTAAAGCTTTTGGTCTTTAAATTAAATCATGTATTCATGTACTTATATCTCTATTGTTGTTAAGTATTGGATGTGATCCATATGGATTTAATGCTTTATAAGGTTCTAGTATTTATAAGCAAAAATTTTAATTAGATAAAAATCGATAAATGAATTCAGAAATAGATTAAACAATCGGTTTCAAGAAGATATAAACTATATTCCAGAACAAAACAAAATAGATCGAATGGGAAATTTTCTGAAAGTAACTTCTTTTGGAACACTTAACTGGAGAAACGCGAAGGGATTCCTATAAATGCTTCCATCGGAGATAAAACTCTCATTCGTCTGATTCAAGGCGAAGGTTTTCTCAACAGTTGCTTTGAGGATTCGGCTTCGTGCTCTAGCTAACTGTTGTTCAATGTTCGCCAGTATAATATCGTTCTCCTAATGAGCAATTAAATATGAAAATCAGGTTACCCAACACATACAACTAAATGCGTTGATATCACAAAATGTAAAAGACATATAACAAGGAGACGAAAAGAAAAGTACTTTGATCATCGGCAGAGCTTCTACATCTTGCAGACTCCTACTCGAGATTGATGACAATGGCAAATTTGTGATAGATTGAAGATCATGAATTTGATCGATTCGTGACAGGTAAATAACAAGAAAAAGAAGTGAAAATAAAGTTAGTGTGATGGTCACTTTGGTAGCAACTGCCATTTTTGCTCTCTTTTGATCTTCTACATGTCAAGCTTTTGTGTATGTATATGAACCAAATATTAAATCAATGTTATGCATGTGTATGTGTGTGTGTTAGCACATGTAAGCTAAGAGTACGTACTTATGTTGGTGAGATTTAATATAGCATGCAGTTAAGACCATTGACTATATATGTTCAACCATACTAATAGCCTCTTTCTATATTTAACCCGTATATATTGGCAACATGTTGCTACAATGGTGTTATCTTACTTTTTGTTACTCCGTACATTATTACAGTAAAATTTATAGGATCCGGAATTATAGTAGTATTAGAACTAGTCCAACAGGACAAAATCATATTTATTTGAAAATTGGTATATATAAACTGCAATTGTATTGAACTTTTTGTTTGATGAATCCATATAAAAAAGATAGATGATTTAATTTGCACACTCAAATTATTTATTTGCAAACTCAAATATATAGGCGGTTAAAGTAGGATGCTAATATCATGTCGATGTGAGATCATGATAGAACAATATCATCTCAAAGAATAAAAGAACACATTCTAACTATTCATTTTTCATCAAATAAAAAAACAATTAAAAAACTCCACTTTTCACTTTTTTTTTAAAATAAAATATCTTGCAAACGGTAAATCGTCAAACGACACAAAATACACCATCGCGACGAAAATTAAATCATATTTCTATAGAGGGGCAGTTTTATATACTATTCGACCAAAACTTTTTCGACAATTTTTTTTTTCGTCACGTCTGAAAATAAATACATTTGATTTAGTAGCACAATCACATGTTGATTTCATAACTAAATCCACATGTGTTTTGTGATACAAATCACATGTGATTTTTTCAGACGTAACTAAAAAAATCGATTTCATATACTTTTGACGACTTTTTAGTGTTAAAATTTCCGCCAAAAAATTATACGTGATTTGTAAAATCACTTGTGATTTGTTGTTTTTAAAAATCACATGCTATTTCATAAGTCGCATGTGATTTCACAAATTCTCTTAGGATTTTTAAAGTAATAAATCAAGTGTGATTTCATAAATTCATAAATCGCATGTGAATTTACAAATTTACGTTTGATTTTTAATGTAAGAAATCACATGTGATTTTTCGAACACTTGTGATTTTTTCTGGGCGGAAATTTAAAAAAAAAGTTCGTCGAAAGTATATAAAAGTACCCGTCTATAGAAAGATAATTTAATTCTCTTCGCGATGGTATAATTAAATTTACGTCAAACGAAAAAAAATACACCATCGTGACGAGTATTTTTTTATCTTTCTATAGCCTCTATATACTTTCGACGAACTTTTTTTTTTCTAATTTTTTTTCATTCACGTCTTAAAAAATCACATGTGATTTGTATCACAATCACATGTGATTTTGTAAAATCACATGTGATTTTTTCAGACGTGACTGAAAAAAATAATCAAAAAAAAGTTCGTCGAAAGTCTATAGAAGTGCCCCTCTATAGAAAGATGATTTAATTCTCGTCGCGATGGTATGTTTCGTTTTGCGTAACGATTAACGG
>BQNB010178713.1:0-12843 GCA_026074375.1 Tanacetum coccineum
GGGATTTTACAATTCTTGATAAAACCGGGAAAACAAATTTTCACGGGATTTTACAAATCAAAGAACAACCGCATAATTCACCGAATAAAACGTGTATAGTTCTCCCTTGAAAAACGTATAAATCACCCAAGCAAAATACGTATAAATCGCCCTTGAAAAATACACTGTATAAATCGCATGTTGGAAAACCATACGTATAAATCGCCCTTGTAAATCTACACGTATAAATCGCCTGTTGGAAAACCACACGTATAAATTGCTTGTTGGAAAACCACACGTATAAATCGCCTGTTGGAAAACCACACGTATAAGTCGCCTGTTGGAAATCACACATATAAATCGCCTGACATAAATGTATAAATCGCCTGTTGGAAACCACACGTATAAATCGCCTGACTTAAACGTATAAATTGCCTGTTGGAATGAATACGTATAGATCACCTGACTTAAACGTATAAATCGCCTATTGGAAACCACACGTATAAATCGCCTGACTTAAACGTATAAATCGCCTGTTGGAATGAATACGTATAGATCACCTGACTTAAACATATAAATCGCCTGAAGAAGATGTATAAATCGCCTGAAGGATTAGATACATATAAATCGCCTGTAGGGATGTATAAATCGCCTAAACACTACGAAACTCAAAAATCAAAAATCTTAAAAAGACTCACTTTTTGACGTTTTTACCCGATTGTACAACTTAACTATCTAAGACTATTAGAACCTTAAAAACACAAACTTTAATGTTTTTGACATAAAAAATTTGATATCAAGATTCTTGGTACAAGACCCTCTTTTTAACCAAAAAGACTCAAAAAGATGATATTTTTATGGTTTTGAAATATTTTCTTGTACTTCTAGTCTATACTTAGATAATTAAGAAATAAAGTTATGATCTTTATGGTTTTTAAACCCTCAAAAAGTGAAAACTTTTTGAATGGATTCAAACCAAAAACACTAGTAAAACGAGTAGATAAAACGCACACAAAACCTACACAAACACCCCACGGCTCTTGATACCAATTGTAGAATATCTTAACACAAGTATGGATTGATTCACTTAGAGTTTTAGAGAGAGAAATATGGTTGGATGAACACTTAAAGAGAGAAAGAAAGATAATAATATTAGCTTAGTGAAAATGTGACCAATAAACAACCAACACCCTCTCCATGTGTGGAGAGGGTTCATATATGCCTTACAATGGCTGGCTAAGGGCCTCTAGTAGGCTTATCCATGGTCCTTGAGCCCGGTTAGCTCTCTAACTTAACCTTACAACTTACTACGAGCTACGACTAACTATATTGGTAGTGACCGACACTTTTTTGTATTTCTAAAATTTATGGGTCATTTAGACCATGAATATTTATGAAAATGAAGTAATATATTATTGTAGAGAATTCTGGAAAGTTTCGTTGAGTTTAGAGTCTTGGAATTCGATTTTTTCAAAAGTGGTGCAATATATAGTCTTTTATAATTTTTTGCAGTGAGTATATGGCCATATGCGAATTTCACCATATGGGCTTACGATTGCATCAGAATATTTAATAAGGGCATATGACCAGAATATGGCCATATGATATTTTAGCATATGGTCCTACAATTCATTGCTAACGACGTTTGGGAGTTAGTTCCACAAACCAAAGCATATACAACAAAGGAACTAAGTGGTGTTTAAAATAACATAGACGAGAACTGGTGATATACGTTTCCGAATAAGGCTAGGTTAGTTGCTCAAGGTTACAACCAACAAGAGGGCATCGATTATGATGAAACTTATGCCTCGGTTGCTAGACTTGAGTCTATTAGAATATTATTAGCCTATGCTTGTGCCTTAGATTTTAAACTATTCCAAATGGATGTAAAAAGTGCATTTCCTAAATAGTTTTATCAATGAGGAGGTATACATGCACACCTTTGGATTTATCTGATTTTGAAAAACCAACCATCATGTTAGTAAATTAAAGAAACGCTTATATGGCTCCTTAAACAAGCACCCAAAGCTTTGGTATGATAATAAAATTTTTTCTTTTTTTAAAAGCTTTTCCTTATTAAAACATGAAATCTTAAAATGATGGGAATGATAGACTAACACTCTTTTTTACTAGATAGAACAAGTTCAAATCTCATCATATGATTCATAAATATATTCCCGACTGACATTATCTATCGGATCGACTTGTCAAGTATACAGTGTGATGAAGATTTCTCTAAAAATCATGCATGACGAAGTTTGAGATGAAGCTGATGGTTTGAACTTAAATTCTATCCTTGGATTACAAAAAAAACAAATGGCAAGATGGCTATCTTCTTAATCAAATCTAAGAGATATTAAAGAAATGCTTTAAGAAATTTGGTCAAGATGATCCAGAACCTATGAAAACCCCCATCCCTCCGATACAAACTCACGAAAGATGAAGATGGTGAGTAGATTAGAAGAGAGTCACCAAAAAGTATCTGTGTAAGATAGTGAAAAAGCAGTGGCCCAAGTAATTGACGCATGATAGGTATTTAGTTATACCTATCCGACTAGTAGGACCCGAATCATGTTGTAGTGTCAGCCTTTGGTGCCCCCCGCTTTCTAGAAGGCGCTAACCCAAAACCACTCATCATTGAAGCGATTAAGCGTACTTCTAATACATAAGAAGGCACTACACACTTTAGGATTATGGTATCCGGCTAAGAGGACCTACAGAGACAACCGTAAGTATATGCGACGTCGCTGATCATGTGGAGATTACGATATTGATCGATACCGCACTAGCGGTATTTCGCTACGTTTTTGGATGTTATAAACATCTTGGTTCTCGTTAAGAAACAATCCCTCTCTTTTGCTACACTCCACTACCGAAGCCGGATACGTAAAGCAGCTCAAGTAAACCGCCATGTCAAATCAATCACTTATGGATAAACAAATCTGATCGAGCGACTAACGACATTTGCCATCATGTGGCGACAACAAAGGCACGATTGACCCTTACAAAACCCGTGCAACACAGCTCGTTCAAACACAATCGAAATACATCACCACTGTTCTGTTCGTGATAATGTCAGAAAGGACTTATCTTACATTCGATAAAAGCGTGTCGTGTCCGTTCACAGATTGCCACACAATTCTGTACTAAACCCTCTTAAAACGTGAATTTCCGTTAAACTACATCTACGTCTTTGGTTTTAGGAATGATGGGAACACATTCCATAAATCTTAAGTACTCTGCCTACATCTTTCTGTCTGTCGTTAATTCTATATCGTGTTCCTTTCCGTGTCCGGTGTGACAACTTGAATACTTCATCCGAAGTACTTTAAGCATTTTTAATTCGCAAAATGCAAATTAAAATGTCACTCCTCTTTGTAAAATTTTCGTCAAAACTGAGTCCAAAATCCTTTACTGAGGGCGGCCCCCATATCACAGGCGGCCCCCAATATATTTGGGACAGCTAGACATTATGGGACCGCCATCAGCAGACTCCCTTATTTTACACTTAGTCAAAAAAAATCAAACCACAAAAACAAACAAACCCCCCCTTCTGCTTCCTTTTGACAGAACTCGACCAAAACCACCCAAAAACTTAAAACAACCAACCCATCAAACCTTAAATTGAAGAGAAAATGTCAACACCATACAATTCATTCACACATCAATAACGCTCATCAAATGAAAGTCATTCATCTAATTCTTTCAATTTGATCTAAGGGTTCATGATGAACACCGAAAATTGAAATTGGGGATTTTTGATTTTTCTTTTAATTTCATACAATTAGGACTACTAGTGACAATGTATAACTAATATGCTTCCCATAGACATAAAATTTGCATATATTAGTAAGGTTGTAGAAAAATTGATTTTGAACCAAAACCCTAATTTTATTTCAAAATCACTCATGTTAGGAACTCAATAAATTTGGTGTTATGCATTGTTAATCCAACCTAAAAACGTTTTCAAACACATTGATAATGATCTCATGAACAAATTTCAAGATACATAGTTCATATGTATTTTTCAACTTGTTTGGTTGAGCAAAATCAAATTAAGGAGCATTTGGGTTAACTCTTAGGATTTTATATTTAGGTCGAGTTAATCGTTACTCCACATTTGTCACATTTAGACACACACTAGAAGAAATATGCATAACCAACTAAAAGTAAAACGGTGATAAAATGTGATTTTGCTTTTGTTTTAGGAAATCATGCCTCGTAAGTCATCCGAAGATCACAAAAATACAAGAGCCTACATACCAATAATATCACATGAATACCGTAAACCTATAAAAGAAAAACTAAGAAATCTTGAAAGCTGTTACATTCATGAGGGTCGGGTGGTTTTTGACAACTTCGCGGATCTAAATTATGTTCGGTCTATGTTCAGTTTTGTCGAGTTTGAGTGTCTTCTTGAAATTAGTGACCAAATTTGTCCTCGATTCATTCTTGAGTTTTATAGTCAATATCAAATCAATTATTCTGATGAAGGTGAAATGTTCATCGAATTTGTGATCCAAACCCAATTCTTTTCTTACTCTATTGAAGAATTTGCTCAAATTCTTGACATACCTTGCGAGGGTGCCTGCGTCTTTACGGACAAATGGTCACTTGACGAGTTGGCATATGGTGTCCCTACGGATGGTCCATATCAAACCAACCCTCCTTCTCCTGATGACATCATTTAGTCTATTCGAATTGATAGAGAAGGTCAAGTCCGTCACATCCGTCATGAGGAAGAAATTGATGTTCTTGAATATCAAGTTCTAACTCGTGAAATTGAGCCAACCCTGAAGCCTTTGGAAGAAATTATTCGGGAAAATGTCTTTTGTCTGGGGGGTAATCGGGATCACGTTCCCGCGTGTCTTTGTTACATGCTCTATTGTGTCGTATACTCTGAAAAGTTCAACCTTGCCTATTTCATGGCAAAGCGAATGGAGTGGGTCACTAAACAAAAGCGGTTGATCTTACCCTATGGTATGTTATTGACCCGTTTGTTTAATGTCATCATGAATGAAGATCCTAAATTAAACAATGAGTCTTATGTCTTGTACGATCGTGTCATGAATCCTCCCGCTCAACAAGAGCGAAAGCCTAGAAAGGATCGTGGCATGAGAAGAGGTCGTCACTCCACTTCTTCTTCCTCCTTTGACCAACCATCTTCTTCTCATCTCAACGATGATGATGATGATGGAAATGGCGAAGGGACCTCGCGTGCAAGCACTCCTTCCCCCATTCATTATGTCAATTCTTTAACTAATCAAGTTCCTCAAGTTTTTCAAAACCCACCTAATATTGACCCTCACTTGGAACCATTTTACACCCGCCAAACCGAAATCATCAACCGTCAAGTTCAATTACGAGATGAGCAGCGTGGTGGAGTAAGGTCAATCGAAAAAGGTCTTAGAAGGTTGTGGAGAAACATGAAGAAGTGAGCTATGAGGGAAATTACTTTATGACATTATTATCTATATTATTTACCAATCTATTATGCTTAGGTATTCAAAATTATACTACTTATTAGTAACTTAGTACGAAGTATGGGCAATATTACTTGTCTTGGATGATCATTCAATTTTATCATCCTAAACCTATAGTTGCATGCACCCTGATACGCTTTGGCTATTATTATATTATGCATGCTTATAAAATTATCAATTTGCCTACATATGATTTCTTGATTGAGCTTAGGATGTTTAGTATTATAACCTAGATTGTTAAGTATTAGATGATTCATGATGAATTGGAATTGACTACAAAAAGGAAAAATAGGAAACGGTCTCTATACAGGATTTACAAAAAATCAAAAGAAACTGGAAAAAATTCTTGTCTCCAGAGAACGGCCCATATAACTACTGGGTGCCCCCCTAATATATATGGGACCGCCAGGTATTTATGGGACCACCATCAGAAGTCACGGAATTTTCACTGTGGCTCCTGATTTTTTGTGTAGTTGACTATTCTTTTCTTAGACCCAGCTAAACCTTCTGCATTTTCCTAAACCACTTTTGGAATCCAAAAACTCAACTCTCATGCTTTTCCACTTTCATCTTTTCCTCCCTAATTAAATAAGTCATCCTCCCCACTTTTATTATCATCTTTATCTTCCTCACACCATTCTACCATGAATTCCACCAATGCTTCCTCATCTAACCCTTCCAAGAAAATCAAACTCACCATAATCCCTCCTAGACAACTATTTGTCAACATATCTAGTGATGAAGATATCACCACCACACCTTCTCCTACAACAACTTCTTCATCTCCAACTCCTCCAAATGCACCATCAAAAACCACATCCACTAATCAAACATCATCAAGTCAAGAGAACACATCTTCTTCCTTTCACTCAAAACTTCAAATTTCACCACCATCTTCACATGAACCAACTTCTCCTCATAATTTAAACCCTTTGCTTGACAACATTTTGGATGTTCCTCCTAGACCTCTAAACCCTCAACCACTTCAAAGTCATCCTTCTTTGGATATCACACTCTCTTTGTCACCAATCACTCCTCTTGATCACATTCATGACACTCCATCACCACCATCTCCACCACAACCTCAACCACCTATCATGGGTCATCCTCTTTTCTACAACTATCATGACTATCATGGGTCAACTTGCATATGTTGCTCTCACAACCGAAACCTTTTCTTCACTTTAAGAGATGAGATGAACATCATGTTTGCTCATCTTGAATATCTTCTCACTACCGCAATCACCTCCCACTTTCCACCTCCACCTTGAAAAATCTTCAAATGTTTTCATAAACGTGTCACCCCAAACCTTTTTGCTTAAAAAGTCATTCTCTGTGAATCATGAATCATTTAGGACTTATGTAGTATTGTTTCTCTTTATCTCATGAAGTATGTAGTGTAACTTATGGATTAATTATCTTGTATTAGCTCTAGGGTATTTGTATGTGCCATCTACTTATTATTGGTTGAATGAAACTCTATTTTTGGGTGACTTAATAGACATGTGTTGCGTTTAAAAGATATTTTGTCTTGCAACTTTGTAGCATCTAAACTTGTTTGTAGCAAACAAATTTTCGTAAGATCGATCCCTTGGTGCCCCGAACAAGGGGGAGCATACATCAAGGGGGAGTCTTGATATCGTCGATTTCTTCGAGATCCAACACAACCTCGAACGGTCATACCTTTTTGAATTTGAAGACAACAAGGTGGGAGAATATGCGTAACAAAACTCATTTAATAATTTGAAGTCTTTAATTTTATTATTAAAAAGGAGTTTATATTCTATGATCCACCATCAAAAAGGAGGAGCAATGTTAATACAAATAATGTCTAAAAACGTTATTTATAATTTTCGACCTCTCAACCGTTTTGATAATAACAAAATGTAAAAACGTTTACGATAAAATTAAACGTTTACAAATACTAATTGCGAAAAATTTCATTTAGAAGATAGTGATCTACTAAGGTATGAACAACAAATCATTAAGTATAGAATACGTGATCAAAAAAATATTTTTCCTCTCAACTATTTACATTTTTACAAAGATTTTCACAAAATTAATTATACAAAATAGTATTATTAATAAAAGAAAGTTTTATTAAAAACAAAAAAATTTCGGAAATTCAACATTCCCCCCAAAACGGGCAACGCTTCATTACAAACCACGATACAACGATTCCCCAAAAAAGACAAAAAAAGGGCAGCAGAGTCTAGAGGCGACCCCCTTATAGGCCTGCAGCCCCTTAAATATATGAGGACGTCGGGAGAACCAGCCACCAATTACGGTGGATTCTCTATGATTATAAATATTGGCTAACTCCTTGCTGAAAATCATTCCATACTCTTGCAGACGAAATTTTTCAGTCTCTTCTTCTCTCTCTAAACCTATATTTCTTCCCACACTAAAACTCTGTGCGATCCTACACAGAGCGTTTGATCTTGATTTTTATGTTTTTTTGTGAATGGGGTCGGGGCGGGGGGGGGGGGGGGGGGGGGGGGGGGGGGAGGGGGGGGGGGGGGGGGGGGGGGGGGGGGGGGGGGGGGGTGTTTTCAAGTGATCATAATCACTCTTCTCACATGATTTTTCCTCTCATTCAAGTGCAACGAGTAAAAACACAGCGTAGTCGTCAAGGAAGACGAAGTGTTAATTTGTGGATCTCTTCCTCCTTTAATCTAAGCTTCCCTAATCTCTAGTAGTGTAATGATGATACTTGTGTATGACTTGTGTGATCATGATATTGTCTATAGGATACCGATCATAGTGTACGCATCACATTGTTGAGTGTGTAATGTTATAGGAATCGTGATGTCAGATTGGTTCTACGCTTAAGACATTATGCACTTCGACATTTAGCTTAGTGTCGATAATAAACATAAGCGAAGTGTTAAACGGTTTTCCACTCTGCTAAAAGGGAGCTTGTTGACCATAGTGAAATCTCAGTCGGATACGTCGGGGAGTGGAGATAGGCAGAAGAGGTGCTATCATAGCACGCCGATCCACTATAAATATCGTTGTGTCTTTTGGCGTTTGTTGCTTTCTATTCCGCTCTATCTCTTTCATTATTATTGGTTGTCTTATCTAGTTCTAGACTTAGATAGTTAATTGCTTATCCATAATGTGAATTGGTTACACATAGATAACTCGATCTTAAAACATTTTCTTGAAAGCAAACTTTTAAAAAACAGTGTGAGACCTATCAAAACCCCCCCCCTTCTAGTTTCCACACAAATATTGATAACTTAAGTGATGCTGTTATTTGTGCATTCTTTGCTAGTCAACCAAATTCCTCAACTTGTACATGAGGACTTACAACAAATCTATCCAGATGATATGGAAGAGATGGATAGAGTAAGATGGCAAGATGGAGCGCATACGTATGACTTATGAGGGCAGAGAAGTTTTTTAAAGAATACAGGAAGGAAGGCTTCATGTTAACTGGCAATGAGACTATAGGTTTTGATAAGTCCAAAAGTGGAGTGCTACAACGGCCCTCAGAGCTATAAGGGGACATTTTGCTAGGGAGCGCAGAGCTACTAAGTCTAATCCAGACACTACAAAGAACAAGAAAAAGCACAAGTAGGAGTGTGCCTTGGTCTAACAGCTGCGCTTTTGACAGTACACATGTGTCATGTGTATGGTCTTGGTGGATATTACTCGGTGTGAGCAGGCAAAGAAGGCCTAATTACATGCACAACATGCTTCTCATCTTCAAATTCTGACTCAGAGGTATCCAAAGATTCTATTTGTTCAAAATCTTGTTTGGAAACTGTTGAACTTCTTAAATCTCAAAATGATCAACTATTAAAAGATTTAAAGAAATCTGAGTTAATGGTTCTAGGTTATAAGACATGTTTAGAGTCAGTGGAAGAAAAACTTGAAGTTTATAAAGCAAATAAGTCTATTTATTTACAAGATATTAAGGGCTTAAAATTTGAAATTCATATAGGAGAAATAACTATTAGAGAGCTTAGGAAGAAGCTTGAAATAGTTCAAAAAGAAAAAGATGGCATTCAATTTAACGTAGATAAATTTGAACATGCATCTAAAAGTTTAAACAAGCTCATAGAGTGTGAGATAGTTGACAATTGCAAGAAAGGTTTAGGCTATGAAAATTATAATGCAGTTCCACCTCCCTACATAGGAAATTTCATGCCTCCAACACCTGACTTTTCTTTTATTGGTTTAGATAAGTTTGTTAATGAGCCTGTAGTTGAGAACTGTAAAGCTATGTCTAGTGAAGAAGAGCCTAAGGTAGTTAGGAAGTATGATGATGCCCCAAGTATTGAAGAATGGGTGTCAGATGATGAGGAAGAGGATGTTTCTCAGCCTAAAATTAAAAAGAAAACAGTTAGGCCTAGTATTGTTAAGAAAGAGTTTGTCAAATCTAAACAACAAGAAAAAAACTGCTAGGAAAACTGTTAAACAAGATGAGCAACATAGGCAAAACACTCACAGTCCAAGAGGCAATCATAGAAATTGGAACAATATGATGTCTCAAAAACTAGGAAGCAATTTTGAGATGTTTAATAAGGCCTGTTATGTCTGTGGAAGCTTTGATCATTTGCATGTTGATTGCAATTACCATCAAAAATAGTTTCAAAATCAAAGGATGGTAAAACCTGTTTGGAACAATGCTTAAAGGGTGAATCATCAAATCTTTGCTAAAAAGACTCACCCCTGTGCTAAAAAGAACTTGTTTCCAAGAGCAGTACTAAGGTAGTTGAGAACTGTAAAGCTATGTCTAGTGAAGAAGAGCCTAAGGTAGTTAGGAAGTATGATGATGCCCCAAGTATTGAAGAATGGGTGTAAGATGATGAGGAAGAGGATGTGTCTCAGCCTAAAATTAAAAAGAAAATAGTTAGGCCTAGTATTGTTAAGAAAGAGTTTGTCAAATCTAAACAACAAGAAAAAACTACTAGGAAAACTGTTAAACAAGTTGAGCAACATAGGCAAAACACTCACAGTCCAAGAGGCAATCAAAGAAATTGGAACAATATGATGTCTCAAAAACTAGGAAGCAATTTTGAGATGTTTAATAAGGCATGTTATGTGTGTGGAAGCTTTGATCATTTGCAGGTTGATTGCAATTACCATCAAAAACAGTTTCAAAATCAAAGGATGGTAAAACCTGTTTGGAACAATGCTCAAAGGGTGAATCATCAAAACTTTGCTAAAAAGACTCACCCCTGTGCTAAAAAGAACTTGGTTCCAAGAGCAGTACTAATGAAGTCTGGGTTAGTATCAATTAATACTGCTAGACAAAATATTTCAAAAACAGCAGTATTGGTTAATACTGCTAGACAAGTTAATGCTGCTCACTCAAAAACAACAGTGAATGCTGCTAGACCAATGTCATATCTTTCTAAAATAGCACATTCAACTGTTAAGAGGCCCATTCATAAGAACACAACATTTAAAAACAGTAATATTAATCAAAGGGTTAATACTGTTAGTATAACAACCCACAATTTTCCTCTATGTAATTATCAATCTATTAAATTAGATGCAATTTTCCTCAGTGTAATTTCCATCTATTAAATTAGATGCAACCATTTTCATGGAAAGATTTTTGCTTTATTCCATCCATAATGTAACGTAACTTACTTTTTCAAATTAAACGCGCTCACGCAACCACCAATACCAATTCCATCAACGTTTATGTCAAGTAAACATTCTAATATGTCAAGTAATATGTTCTAAAATCCATACGTTATCTATTTAACGTACTTTCCATAACGTTATATCAAAACGGATTTTAAACGTTAACGTTTATATCAAAACCCCGACTACATGTAATGTTTACATGCAATTCAAATATACAAACTTACAAGGCTTGTGTATAAGTTACCAATGCATAATATTTGAATATCTTTTCCCTCCAAAACCATAGTACAATTCCTTTAAGCTCATAGTACAAACCAAATCAAAGGATGGTAAAACCTGTTTGGAAAAATGCTCAAAGGGTGAATCATCAAAACTTTGCTAAAAAGACCCACCCTTGTGCTAAAAATAACATGGTTCCAAGAGCAGTACTAATGAAGTCTGGCTTAGTATCAGTTAATACTGCTAGACAAGTTAATACTACTCACTCAAAAACAACAGTAAATGCTGCTAGACCAATGTCATATCTTTCTAAAACAACACATTCAACTGTTATGAGGCCCATTCATAAGAACACAACATTTAATAACAATAATATTGATCAAAGGGTTAATACTGTTAGGGGTAAAAATGTTAATACTGCTAGGCCAAAAGCAGTAGTTAATGTTGTTAAGGGAAATAATTTTAATGTTGTTAAGACCTCAGCTTGTTGGATTTTGAAACCAAAGCATAAAGTTTTAGACCATTTTTCTAACATAACAGTGAATCAATCACCTTAAAAAAGTTTGATTATATTGATGCATAAGGCAGATCTAAGCCAGTGATGGCTTGGGAGAAACTGATTTTCTTATCTAATGTGCAGGGCAATCCACAAATGGATTTAAAAGATCAAGGAGTAATTGATAGTGGAAGCTCAAGGCTCATGACAGGGAACATGTCCTATCTTACGGACTATGAAGAGATAGATGGAGGATATGTTGTTTTTGGAGAGAATCCCAAAGGAGGGAAAATCATACGAAAAGGTACCATTAAAACTGGTAATCTAGATTTTAAAAATGTGTATTTTGTGATAGAATTAAAGTTTAATCTCTTTAGTGTCTCACAAATGTGTGATAAAAAGAATAGTGTTCTTTTTAATGACACTGAATGTATTGTTTTATCTACAAACTTTAAGTTAATTGATGAAAGTCAAGTTTTACTTAGAGTTAGTAGAAAGAATAATATGTATAGTGTTGATTTAAAGAACATAGTTCCTATAGGAGGTTTTACTTGCCTTTTTTCAAAAGCCACATCTAATGAATCTAAACTTTGGCATAGAAGGTTAGGTCACTTAAATTTTAAAACCATGAATAAATTGGTTAAGGGAAATCTTGTAAGAGGTTTACCTTCTAAACTTTTTTAAAATGATCAAACCTGTGTTGCTTGTCAAAAGGGAAAGCAGCACAGAGCCTCTTGTAAGTCCAAAACTAAGAAATCAATCAGTCTTCCTTTACATTTGTTGCATATGGGCTTGTTTGGTCCAACATTTGTAAAAAACCTTATGAAGAAAATGTATTTCCTAGTTGTCACAGATGATTACAGTAGGTTTACATGGGTTTTCTTTCTAGCTACTAAGGATGAGACTAGTGGCATTCTTAAGTCCTTTATAACTGGGATAGAAAATCTAGTAGATCACAAGGTTAAGGTGATTAGATGTGTGATTCGAAGTAAATCAACACACGTAATAATATAAAATAATATGAAATGAAATTACCAAACTACCCTTGAGGACAAAGGT
>BQNB010178714.1:0-12843 GCA_026074375.1 Tanacetum coccineum
TGTAAGGACACAAAATTCACCTTGTGTTTTTCACATAACTCCCAGACCCAATCTTTTTTAGCCTTTTGGGCAAGGCCTTTAATGTTCAAAGACAAAAAATTCATCGATTACCATCATTCGCTCCTTAAGAATTAATGATGTCGCCAATGTTGGTTATGTATCCCTCCATATTGTAACCCATTATTTGTCCCACTTTTATTAATTCCTCCATGAGTTGAAGGATTGATCCTCCAGAACGTGGAATGTCACTTTAAAGTGATCCGAGCTGTAGATCTTTCCGTATCATTCTTTTAGTGTTAAGAGGTGAGTTATTTCTTCGTTAATATTCCCTTTCTGATCACGTCTTGAACCTTATGACCAGAGTTATCGCCATCCATATCCAACACTTTTGAATCATTTTTTTGAGCATCCACATCAGTTTCTGGAGTAAAGCCTGGGGGATATTTCAAGGTATCATCAGAATTGGGAATGTCACGGTAGGCACTCTTTTTCTTATCAAGTAAATCATAGATATTGAAAGGGTCTTCCGATCGAGTTTCCTTCTGTAAACTATTACAACCTTATTTTTTTTTTTTTTATTTACCTCCATTGATGCTTGCTCTTTCTCAAAGATGTCGACCACCTCTTCAAGATCACTTTCTCCTTCCACATTTGGAGTAATACGCAATCCTCTATTTTCATCAAATGAACCTTCGTTACTCAGCTCGTCATTTGACTTACTATCTTGATCAATGTCTTCTTCAAAATCAGGCATCCAACCAGAAACTTCTTTAGCCCGTATCCAAAATGTTTTACCTTGGATAATGACTTTAAACGATTCATAAATGTTCTCAACTAAAGTCGTTTTGATACAAACTCTTTTACTATGAAGGTAACCATCTTCCTGTTCATCAAAATCTAGCAATTCCCCCCACTTAGAAGTAATACGAGAGAAGGTGTTTTTGACATACTTTAAGTGGTATACCCTCGATATCAATCCACGTAACTCTTTCATCAACAAAGAAAGAATTGGATGCTTGAAGTAACTGAGCAAACCATGAACCAATGCCCCACCTTTGACCTAAACGTCTCTTTTGCACCTTCTGAAGTGAATACAATCATCACCCAAAAACCTCCCATATATTTGAGTTTGACATTAACAAAACCTTCATTAGCTAACACCACGTTCAAATTTGTTAAAGAAGTGAAGTCCTTGACTTTACCCAACAAAGCTAAAGAATAATCCGTCTTATTAGCATACGTTTCATCAAGCACAATCGCCGGTGAATCCTCCTTCTTATGAAACTGATGAGGTCCAGCATTAACGACATGTGCATAAGATTTAGAGTTCACATTCTCCCCACTCTCCTTATAAAAATCCTTAGGAGCACTTTGATCACCCTTATTATGTGACGATTGCGAGTTATTTTTATTCAACGGAGGTCTTTGAAATCTCGCAATATTAGCATGAAGTTTAAAACGCCCAACCCAAATAGTACAAAGATTGTTAACCAAACGATCAACATCAAAGATCTTAATAAAGCGAACAAAGCCAAACCTTTTACCAGCTTTGGACCTCCTATCAGGAATAAAAGCATCAACCACAGTTCCATATTGTTTACATACCGTCCATAGCTCCTTAGCAGAAAACTTATCCGGAAAATTCGTGACAAAAATAGATGAAGAAAGTTTAGCTAACTCATCTTCCTTTGATCGATACATCCCCATAGCAGATCAGAACAAACAACGGAGTTATAAAAGCAAATCTCAAACAGAAAGATTAGGGTTTTAAAAATAGGGTTTAAAAGAAAAGATTAAAAAAAAGGATCAAAAATCGATGAAAAATTAAGGCTTGGGAAATCAATTAGGGTTTTGGAAAGGTGAAAAAATTAAAAAACGATTGATTTAGAACAACCACCTTAAACAAATCATGATCAAAATTGAAAAGTGATTGATTTAGATCCAAAAAGATGAAAAAATTGAGATGAATTTGATTCATAAACAAATCTGTTGTTCATCGTGATTCAAAAATTGAGATGGATTTTAAAAAAAGTTAGGAATTTGAGATGGATTCATATGCGTTTGAATCGAAGAAAATTAAAAACTAAAAAAAAAGAGACAACAATTGAAGTGATTGATTTGGAATCTTAGATCATTGTTAAGGATGTTAAACAAAACAATTATGGCTAATAATTTAATGATTCTTAAGAACAAGCATCCTGAGTTGACGCATCAAGATAGGGAGCAAACAAAAACGTCACTAAATATTCTTCAGATTTCCACCATAAGTGTAAGGCAAGATCTATATAGTTTCGTCAAACCTTGAATGCTAAAAAAATGCTAACAATACTGAATAACATGATGCCCATTAATTTTATAAACCCCGCACTGAAAACTTAGATTAATTTGTTGCATAAACCCGAGACAAAGCAACACATATTTGGCTGCTAAATATTTCAAGTGGACCAATTTCCGTTTGAAGTGATATAAAAACTTTGCAATGTAACACACACATTAATTAGTTGAGATATAAGAGCAACTAATAAATACATCAAGCATAAAAAAATGCTAAGATTCGTATTACTAGCCTTTTAGACACAGTTTAGTGCAAGCATATAAATTCAACAGATATAATAGCATATCATATTACAAATGATCTCATAAACCATTTATTTTTCAAATCACATAACGATAATACAAAAACTGTAACCACATACTATAGATTAATATATACAATTAACACCCATTAACACATATCAAAATTTTAATAAATGCTTATGAAAAAGAAAAAGCTTTGATTACTGATAATGTAAATCTTCTTTCAAGTATCTTCTCGGTGGCATCTTCTGCTACATATATAACGAAACAAACATTTAATAACAAATAACAAACTACAAAACAACATGTTTAATAATCTGTAAACCTAAAACACCACATATACAACAAAAGGCCAGTAAGACCAGCAAATAACACATTCAAACGAATACATCATTATAAAAAGGAAATTCTGCTCACCGAGTCTGCAAGTATCATCTCAAATATCATGTCGATGTTAGGATCTGCTACATACACAAATGAACAAATGTATAAAAATGATAGATATTTACACACAACATATAAAAGCGACACATATGACAAAATATGGTACTCCAAAGAATATCAAGAAGAACTCAATTTGCAAGACATAAAAACACACCATAGTCCTTAAAAAATTAGAAGCCATGACTTCAAATCAATCACATAAAATCGTAAATTATAACCACATCAGGATACTATAATGTACACAAATCCTTTTCGATTGCTGTTCAATTTATATCTTCCAAATATACTATTAAACTAAAATCCATTATATCTTAAACTCTTGACCACATATCAGAATTCCAAAAAATGCTTATTAAAAAGGGAACAGCTTACTCACGGACAATATATAAACAAAGTATCTTGTCGATGTTGCTTTCTAATATATAAATAAAAGAACACAAATTTAAGTAGGAATTGTTGCCAACAAACAACATCAACTTAGAGAGCCGCAACCCAAAGACTAAAATGGCACAACAATAATTCACAAACTAAAATTACCACGGAAACACATGGCAATAGGTTAATTAATAAACGGTCAAACCCATATACTTATTAAAGATGGAAAGATTTGATGACCTCCTACATACATGAAAGAACACATATCTAACAACGAATGCCTACCGACAAACAATAGCGCATCACCCGGTTACAATTAAAGACAAAATTAGAATAACAAATAACCATACGATAAAGACCAAATGCACATTGCACCACATTACATAAAAGTAAAAATCGATTTTGTCAAAGAAACACCCATTTTGAACTCACCTTCTCATTTATAGCCTTATCCCAAGCCTAATTCATCAACAAAATCTACAAAAGTCATTTCATCAAATTTTCAAATTAGAAAAATCATATATTAGAAGTTAACAAATCAGAAGCATCCATATTAACTTATAGACATCATACAAAATCAGAACGTATAAGCATATATGTGGATTTAATAGACATCACCAAACACCTACAAATAATAACATAAGCTCAGACACCTAACAAATCAATATTCACGACTTTCACTTGCATGTAACATATAAAACAAAAACATATCACCACCACATCACCCTTTACAATGACATATTATACAAAACATATATAACACAAACATAATCAACAAATCTAATAATAACATAGAAAGTAAAACAAAAAGCAAAAAAAACCTAACGCTTACCAATCATATGATAATCATAGTTGCTTTTCAACATCTAAACCACCAAAATCACTAAACAACACGTTAATTATAAAGAAAACAAAAAAACACATAACTTAATCTATAAACCACAACCGACAATCGCAACTCACCACCTCAAAGTGCTAAAAATTAAATAACAATGCAAAAAAAACATAGCCAAAAAACATAATAAAACCTTACACGCCTAAAACATAATCAAAACACAAAAACGAATGACAACAACAACAACGAAAAAACATACGTTAATCTATAAACCAAAATTGACGACCCGAAATCAACACCTCCAACAGACAAAAGCTAAACAACACAACTAAAAAACATGAAACCACTTCCAAAAACACATGCAATACACCATTTCCAAAAATGAACAACAACAAATAAACTGTACCTTAATCTGTAAACCACGATCGACAATTCCAACTAACCGCTTCAAACTGTAAAAATTTCAACAAAACACCTAAAAACACAAAAACCACTTCCAAACAACCCATGCAATGCACCATTACATAATCAAATATAAAAGAATAAAGAACAAAAAAACTTATCTTTAATTTGTGCAAAGCCAAATTATCCGAAACAAGCGATCAACCACCGCTCATAACAGTGAAAGCTTGTTTGCGGAGAGAGAGAGAGAGATGTATAGAGTTAATAAGTTTGTCGATTACACTTTGTAGCGGTGCAACATAAAACCGAGAACCAAAGGCCCAAGGACCATTAGCCCACTAACAAAACCTATTAACCAAAACAACACATGACATACACAAAACGACCCTTATTAACTCAAAATGGCCCCAATTAATTGTTAAATGATGTCATTCGCACGCCTAATGTATAAAGGTTATTTGATAGTGTCTTAGCTACCTAGGAGTCGATATACTTAATTACTCACTTTGTTGAATTATTAAAAATTATATCCTCTAAAAGTTTTAAGTCAGCGGAGAAGCTTGACTTTATTTACTCTTTTTAGATGCCGACTGACAATTCTCTAAAGATATGGTATCAGAAGTAATGAATGAACCCAATAGTTATTTTTTCAAAACGTTCTTTATTAATCAGCTATAGTTATGTAGTGAGAGAATGATATTAATAGGATAATGTTTTGACAGTTAACTCCATATGTATGATAACCATCAATATATGACTCGAAGAGGGTGTTTCTTTTTTTGCTTAATAATCTTAATGGGGAATATCCTTAATCCATATAGTAAAAAAATCTTTCTTTTTGACTTATCGCAAAAGACAATTCTAGATATCAAAAGGGGCAAAATATAAGCTTGTTTT
Organism: Tanacetum coccineum; assembly: GCA_026074375.1. NCBI lineage: Eukaryota > Viridiplantae > Streptophyta > Magnoliopsida > Asterales > Asteraceae > Tanacetum > Tanacetum coccineum. The sequence continues at coordinate 5,531 of BQNB010178714.1, forward strand.
TATCCAGGATCTCATATTAGACCAAATTAACCACCCTTTTCTCATTTATTTCTTTATTCTTCATAGATCCTTCCACTCATTTCTTCTTCTTCAATAATCAACTCTTAAGATCTACATGTTCTTTCGCCTATCGCACGACGCCACGACTGCAACCTCATCCATCTAAGTTGTTAGCTCCTCCATTGCTACTTCACGCCAGCAGCCTCCTCGATATGATCGATCCACTCATGGATACTCGACTTCAGGGGCTATTCCATTCCATTACTTTTCTCTCTAGGTTTTCCCTCTCTATGATGAATCATCGAAGAACACATTATAACAAGAACACCCAAGGATTTAATCTTGTTTTTAGGAAGTAATTTTAGGGCCATTTTGATATTTTTATTTTAATGGTTTTTAGAAGCTTTCTTGTACACAACTTCATGTATACGTGTTATAAGTTTTCAAATTTACTTTGTATCCACTAGATAGATTATGAGAGAAATGATGATCCACCACCTCCTAGCAAGCTAGGAGGCGTTACTTATAAGTAAAAATGGAGGAGATGGGTTGGGCTTGGGCTTTGGTTTGGACTATGACATAAACTTATACAATATTAGCTTAATCCAATTTTGTTTACCCTTAACTAATATATTACACATTAATAAAATGTTACAAGCTTTATAAACTAATGATGTCCATCACTGTCAATGCTAACAATCTCCTCCTAAGGGGTGGTCATTTAAATTATGCTTCCTCGTGGCTTTGTGGCTTGATCTAGAACCTTGTTGTGTAGTATACTTGTTGTTCTTTTGTTCCAATCATGCTTTAGGATCTTTATTAATGACCATCACCTTCAAAAATATGGTTTTGTACCATTTTTGAACTTTTCTTCCTTTTATCTATGTCTTTGTCTTTACCTTCGAGATCTTGCATCTTTCTTTGCCGTCAATGCATCTTTGAATACTCTTGATGTATTTTACCAACATACTCATGCTTGAATTCACTTTAAAAGCTAACAATCTTCCTCATATGGGGTGGTCATTTGACTTGTTCATAATTATGATAAATTTGAGGAAGTTCTTTATCATCATGTGTTTAGAGCTTTCTTCTTCATTACTTAATTATTGTTTTTACGAATTGGTACCAGGGCTTCATGTGTATATCTTTGATCTTTAAGTATGAGTCTGTGGTGATGAATATAGTGGTGTTGGATCAGAGGTAGTTTTCCTTCGTCAGTACCTGCACATATAAAGATTACAGAATAGCATAGACGGACGAATGTCTTGTCATTCATTGAAGTTTAGGTCACTTTAACCTCTGGTTCTGTGAGGACCGTTATATGTATAAATACTGACCTATGTTATCAGGACTCTATTCATGAAAGAATCTCTTTAGTAGGTTTTCCAGCTCAAAGTGTTGGATTATCTAGAATTGATGCATCAAAAGACGCTAACAACGCTTTTCGTATATCCACACTTTTCGTTCCTGAACTCGGATGCCCCAAGTAGGCTAAAAATGAATTCAGGTGAATTATCGAACTCAACATGAAGTGAACAACATCGATTTTGGCCTTTCCCGACAATATCCATTTCGTGGATCACTTAGATTTCAAGTTAACACAAGTTTAATTTGTTAAGGATCGCACAAGTGACCCACTTTCAGTGTTGTTTAATGTTGACAGTGGCATGATTTACATTCAGTCTTTGTGATATACTACATAAGTACTACTATAAATGTGCCGGTAAGGTCTTGATGATTTTGCTTAGGACTTTCGTATAACTTGTGTCCTTTGTTTTGAACAACAAGCGTATATTATCAAAAAAATTCCTAATGAGATTTCATATGTGATCTTGTTGGCTCTAGACTCTATAAGTGCGTTTTAGTTTTAGTATTCGGAGGTTGGAGCAGACTGTCACCTATTTCAATATCAACAATTCTCTGAGTGAAAAGTCGATAGATAACGTGTGTAATCTCTGTGAGAAATGAAACAAAATTCTTTTGAAATAAACTTGAGTGGCTGGGAAGGGTTGTACATTGCATCTCTGGTCCATGATGTCAGTCTTCATTACCAGAAATCATCTTCGTGATATCTGATAGATTATGAGTTAATCCTAGTGTGTGGAGGTTTTTCATTTCTTTTAACCCTTTCATAACTTTTCTTTTTCATTCTTCAACCCTTTTAATCTTAGCCAAAACGTCCTTACTATCATCATGTTATGATTGTTTCAATGACAACTCATGTTTTAGATAACATTATTTCCATTCTCATTCATCTCCATGGCCTCCGGACTTCTATTGTATCTAAAGAATTTCCTTGCGTAGATCTCGCAGGTTCTGGTTGGCTCATGGGATAATACCTAACCTTACCACCTTATATCTTCTTTGTTCATTGTGAAATGGTTGGTTATTTGGTATTAAGATAGAAACCATAAAACCATTTGAAAATCATTCAAAGTGTTTATGAATTAATCAAAATGTTTTAACACTTTGAAAGTTTTTTTTGAGAGCTACTCCTCCTACACATGTGCAGCATATTTTGAAAAAAATATCACATAAAGGAAAGAGTTTCCATTTGAGTCAAAGAAAAAAGTTCTTTTGATCATATTTTATCCCCCTCAAAATTAACATGTATCTTTTATATCAATTGATTAAAAGACGTGTGTTTTGGAAATTAAACGGGGAGAATGATATTACATGACTATTTTAGAACATTTTTATTTTATACTCCCCCTTAAAAATATATTTAAGTAAAGCTTTTGAGTGAGGGAGTGAGTTTTAAGCACACAACTTTGAAAGATTTTGAAAATTTCTTAGAAAATCGTGCTCATTTAGGATTGTTGTATTGAACATACAACCGAGTCCTTTATTTGAAAGGTGCGAGTTATGCACTGAAATATATGTGTATAAGCCATTTACTTGAGCTCGAATCTTTGAATGTTTGTATGACTTTGCTTAAGACCGAGAAGTTGTTAGCTTCCCGTTGTGAGGATAAATGTACATAAATGTACACTTTTCTTTATTTAAAGAACGATTTTTAAGCAGAAATACTTAGAAGTCACGTCTTGAGCTTAAAACTATGAATGTTTTGATCAAAATGCTCAAGATCAAAAATATTTACCTTATTTTATTAAGGATAAGTGCACTAAAACGTACACTCTATTTTTATTTAAAGCACGTGTCCTGAATTGATGTGTTCAAAAGCCATTGTCTTGAGCAAAATTTTGAAAGATTCTGAAAATCCTTTTAAAAAACTTAGAATGAATTTTGCTCAAGAATTAGAAGATTTCTCTTCTTTTATTTAAGATAAGTGCACTGAAACATACACTTAATTTTATTTAAAATATGAGTTGTGCACCAAAATGTACACAAGTCATAAAATTTAAGCTCGGGTTGTGTATAGAGTATACACAAGCCATTTTGGCATCAAATTAGACAACAACCTTTGAAACCCATTCAAGAATGGTGCCAACGAGTTTACCAAATTTTGAAATCAATTTGAAAGTTGTGTCAATTCGATGTAAAGAAGTTGAATTTCAACGAGGACTGAAACCGGTGTTTCATTTTGAAATAAGAGAACTTGTTGGAATCACAGAGATCTAAAATTCCTTGTTTTTTTCATTAATAGAAACCTTTTATATATTCGTGTGGAGTTTTAAATCTAAGAAAGAAATTTCCATTGATATTGAAACTTGGGTTTGTGATTTCTAAAATTTCTGTGTTTTTGAAATGAAACGCAAATTTCCATTAATTATCAGGATTATTCAAAGCATTGGCATTCTTGTGTTGCCAAGGCGGATGCATTTATGATTTTGAATATTTGAAAGCTTTTGGAATTGGACTATATGCTATTGGTAATGCACCACTTGCTTTCCAAGGCAGAAAAACGAGAAGTTGGATTTAAAAACGTTGATTTGTCTTTTCATTTGAAGCAATTGACTTAGAAATCTTTTGAGGGGTAGGTGTTTCAAAACTTTGATGTTTTATAGAAGACTTCCTACCTTTTTGCAAAGAATAGGTTGTAAACTGAGAGACCTTCTTCGAAAATGATTTTGAAGATTAACCGGTGTAAAACTTCTCCGAAACACATACTTTTAGTTTTTGAGTTAGCAACTTGAGATTTTCCTTTTGTCTGGTTAAGAGAATTAAACTTTGCTTATAGAGCATTGTATGAAGTTCTCAAAAATCATTGTACTCATGTTGAAGTGAAAGATGATTTTGTGATGCCAACCTTGATTCTAAAGAAGTAAAATGTTTTAAAAACTGATATTTTTTGGCTTTATAATCATCAATATTACAAGCCAATTGTCGTTGGTAGACAACATTTTTATTTTCAATTTCTTCACATAAATTTCGAACTTGGCCGTTTTCTTTGAAAAATCGTTCTTAGAACATCTCAAAAATCTTTTGTTTGCGTTGAAAGAAAGTCTTTTCGAGATCTCACAATTTTGTTTCAAACCATATGTTCATTTTTCAAAAAGTAGTCCTTTCTCCCTTAGTCTTGTTTTGTGATATCTGAAAATATTAGTTACGAACAAAGGGTTTGGATAGGAAACTTTTGTGATTTGAGACGCAACCTTTTTTCTTTTTCATTAAGTTAATCTTTTTGAAAACATTGTTAAACTTTTTTCTCAGGGAATTTAGACAATTGAGACTTCAAATTTTTTGTCTCGTTTTGTTTCTTGTTTGGACTTGGTGCATGAATCCGTGAACGTTTGATTGAATAAAACAAGATTTGGTAAATCAACTTCAAATGTTCATTTTCTTTTTGTAATGAAGTCACATTATATTCTAACTTAATGTTTTTAGTTTCAATGTCATCAAAATCAAACTTAATTTTGACTTCATCACATTGTTCTTTCAAAATTTTCTTATGACCATTTTGCGTTGATGTCAAAGATTTGCTTTGTGATTTGATTTCAAGAGAAATATAATGTTCCTTCATTTTTTTAAAACTTTTTCAAACTGAGCAGTTTCCTTTGACAATTCTACTTTGACATCAGTTGCTTCTTTTAGGATCTCGTTTATGGTCTTTTTGAGACAAAGATTTTCAAATTCAAAGAAGAATTTTTTTCAAAGCTCACATTCTTATATTCATGGCCAAGTGACAATAATTTGATTGACTTAAACTGATTTGTGAAAAAATCTTTTTGAATATCCAAGATTAAGCATTTTTTTATCAAACTCGTCTTCAAAAGACATGACATACGTTAGATCTTTTTCATCTCATCTATAAGATCCAGTTCAAAACCAATTAGACAATGTTAACATGATACATGTAAGGTTCAATTGCATCTAACAAAAATTGTTTGGCTATTTTCCTATCTCTATCATCTCATGGATTAAGAATCTCAAAATTAGATAGTGTTTCCCCATTCAAATTACCCAACGTAGCAACACTTTGATGTTTTAAAAGATAAAAGCTTTTCCTTGCTTACTTTGCCATAAATTACCGTTGTAAGAAGCAAGTTTTGCTTGTTCCAAATGATATTTCACATTTGTGTGTTTTCTTTTGAAAATGATATTTGTAGGAGTCTCCTTTTTATTTTCAGTCAAAACATACACAAAGCCATGATATGAAAACAAAGTTTTTACTTTTTTTACTTATAAAAGTTTTCCATTTCACATCCTGATTCTTCTTGAGAAATGATTTTATAAGCAATAGATGAATCTTTTCCATTTTTTCAATGTTATACAAAATGGGTGTCAGCTACTTGGCTTTTCTCAAAAAAATTGGTTTTCAACATCATCTGAATTCTCATAACCAAGGTAGCATTTTCCAAGATTAACATTGTCTTCTGATCGAAGCATCATGTGAAAGTCTGAACAATTTGTCTCATTTTTTGAAGTTTATTATCAAGATCGTTTAAGTGTGTCAAAAACTCTTGATATGCTTTTTCAAGTTCTTTTCCTTTTAAAAGGGGTTTGACAGACTCTTAATTCTTCTCATACTTTCTAATAAGTTTCCTTTCTTTTTCCAAAACTTGAGATTTAAGGTTTGAAATTTCCTCATTTAGAAGCTTAACCTTTTTGCTGTTTTCAAAGGCTTGTTGATCAAGTTTTTTGATTAAATGTTTTTCTTAATACACAGCTTTTTATAGGAAACTTATTATTCATATTCTCTTTTCTTATCCGTTCTCAACATGTTTTACATTTCCCTTATATCTCTCAAGCTCTTTTGTTGTTGGGTTTCACAATTAACTTTTTACACATTTCAACTTCACATTTTAAACTATTGACTAAGGAAGAAAATAAAGCATTTTCTTGCTTATAATCCACATTATCATGTTATTCCTCACTCTATTAGGATCCATATCTGGTGTATTACAAATAATATTACTATTATCCTTATTTACCACATGTGTCATAAATAGATTCAGGTTGTTTATGATTTTGTATCTCATGAATCAACACATTATCAAATCCAACAACATTATCATAATCATCAACACTTGAATGTTGTACCCTAGCCAATATGTCTGTGTCAACTGAAGGTCCGACAACAACATCATTAGTATCCCAAACAACCTCATTAAAGTGTGCAACTTCAGCATCTAGCATATGTATCATCCCCTACACCGCTGCTTTCATCTGTCGTTCTGATACTGTATTATTGTCATTGATACTTGTCGTTCCTTCTTGTGTCTATATCTCCCTTTTATTCAACCGTTTTCATTCTCCTTTATTCACTTACCTCTCTTTCTTTTATCCATAAGTCTCTTTCATGAAGTGCTCTTTTACAAATTAGCATCTCAAATTGATCCATGAATTGCATGATGTCATACTCCACCTTAGGCGGAAGCACGAGGCGTGACGGAGAGGAACCATCATAATCCATTGATATGAAATACACAAAGATATTACTAAAGGAACATTCAATACAAAGAGTCACAACAACATCGGACACAAGCGGAGACTTGCATCGAGATGTCAAAACTACAACAACATTGTCATAATCGCTATAATATCTGACATTCCTAGATAAGCATGCAACAAATCAACAAATGTCATAAAACAAGGACAAATGCAATTCCTTCATGGACCATGGTTTTACTAGGCAAGGCAGGAAGTACTATCCTCCCTATGCATCCATATTGTCATCACCTAAAAATGGATACTTGAAAATGTCAACACAAAGTTGGTGGAGTGTTTTGGGTAAAGAGAAAGGACAAAAGGTGAATGAGGATTGATTAAAATGGGAAGTGGGGTGTATGGGTAGTGTAAAAAGGAAAATAATTATGTTTGGTGGCATGGGGGGGGGATTAAATCCGGTTTTGGGGCTTAGAAATAGGAAAGGATTTTAATTTTTTTGTGTATTATTTGTCTATATATGT
>BQNB010178715.1:923-12843 GCA_026074375.1 Tanacetum coccineum
CTGTGTAGTTGCTGATATGGAAAACAAATTCCATCTTTTCGAACCACTAAGTAAGACCAACAACTCCTTCAGTACCCTTGAAGTTCAGGGGTTGACATTTGAGGAAGTCATTGTAGGTACACTCACGAGTAGGAGGTGCTTGTCTTTTTTTGCCAATTTCTGAATCATGGTTGTCATCGTCATTCCTGCTTCTGTCTGCGTCACGTTCTGCCAATGCATCAGCAACTCCTCGGGCAATTAGTGCCTTAAGTTGAGCGTCGATCATAGGGGTCGTGGTTTTCTTTGGATCCATTTTCTTCAAAATCAGAGGAGTAATAAGATTAGTCTAGTTCTAAAAGTCATGTTCCAAAGATGAAATGTTGTGAGATGACAGGTTAAAGTCGTGAAACAGCTTTTAAAGGACCGTCGTGACATTCATAATGTTTTAGTATTTATATAAATAGCTCTTATATAAATAATTGTAAAATATACGTAATATAATATAAACACGTATATTAACCATGTAAGCATCTAGTATGACCAACTAATGCAAACAAATAGTGTATGTATGTCGTGTGAAAACTTTTGTATGATGCAATGTTTGAAAACGGTTATAGTCCAAGTAAAAACATTTGATCTGGTTCTCTATAACCTTGGCTCTAGATACCAATCTGTAACACCCCCAAATAGGGTCGCAACGGAATATGGGTCTGAGAGTGTTACATCATAGATCAATAGCACAAGATATGAGAACGACCTCTATATGAGTCGTTTAAAATGATACATTGAATTTAATTAAAGTTGTTTGTTACAAAAGCTCACAACTTAACTTGTTCAACCATGTAAATGTAAACGATTTTAATACATAACAAATCTCCAAAATGTAATGCACTTAAATCTCTATTGCAAATTGACTTCTCAAAATGATGATCACCAATGTATCCCGGTTTCTTGTACCTTATTGACCTGAGAAAAGCATGCTTTAAAACGTCAACATAAAGTTGGTGAATTCACAAGTTTAAGTAATGTATAAAGTAGGACCGCAAGATTTTTAAGTGTAAGACATGTAACACATACAATATCTCAAAATATAATTACGAAATGCACTAAGCTCATGACACTGAAGCTACAACATATATGTATGCAAATTAATGCAAATAATGTGCTCGTGTAGATGTTCAACCTGCAACATCCAAATTGTTCCGACATGGTATACATTCGTCGTTTCGGTACCTCCGAAACTAGTGAGCGCTACTCACCCGAACGGGGATGTCAATCCCAAATAGATCTATTCATAACATTCGCGCTTACAATCCAGTAATTAACAGTTCATGATTCATGGGCATAGTGGGTTATAGCTACTTAGGCAAACTCGTAATTTGTATAAAAGTGTACTTGCGTCCAATCGTAAAACAATGCATGTTTCTCATCCCAAAGTTGTAAATCATTATAATTGTATAAAAGCGAGGTAATGAACTCACCTCAAGAGAAAGTATGGATTATATATATCAAATATTATATCGTACCTGAAATCCGAATTGCAACCTAATATTTATAGGCCTAGTAGAGTATATTGTATTTAATTAGAAAAACAACATTATAATTATAAGTGTTTAGCCTTAATTTATATAAGTCGAACAAGAATTTATCGAATCTTATTAGTCCGTAAATAGTCTTTTAATTAAGTAGTCTAGGTCTAGATTATACGCTGGATGTGTAATTCTAATTCGTGTCTAATATTTAAATAACCAAAGCCCCCCCAAGTTAAAAACCCATACGCCATTAGACAGACTGGTCAAGGGTATAAATATGACCCTCTCCACACAGGAGAAGGGTGTTTGTTATTATTGCTGTACATTTTATGTTGGTGTAATCATCCACCACTGTCGCTCTTCTCTCTAGTCTAATCATCCATCTTTTTTCTCTCTCTACATTTAGTCTCTCTACTTTTCTTCTTATTTTCGGGCTATCATGGGTAGTATTACTTTATTGTTGTGTTTGGATTCATATATTGATAGTTTGATAACATGTGGTATCATACCCAAGGGGTTTTTGTGATTTGTTCTTTGATATTCACTTGAGTTTCAACACCACAATCAAAAAGAGGGTTTAATTTTAATTTGTTCAAAAGCCATAAAGCTTAACTTTCTGGTTTATTTACCTTCGTATAGCTAGAAGTACAAAGTAGATCCTTGGAAAACATCAAAACTTGATCTTTTATATCACTCTTTTTGTTGCAAAATATTTGGTCTAAAATACTCTTGATTTTAAACTTTTTTTGTTAAAAACTATAAAGTTTGTGTTTTTATGGTTCTACTAGTCATAGATAGGTAAAAAGTACAAGAAAAATCGGGTGAAACGTCAAAAAGTGAGTCTTTTGGTATTTTTTGGTTTTGGGTTTCGAACCTTGTTGGGCGAGTTATACGTAGGCGAGTTATACGCAGGCGAGTTATACGCAGGCGAATTATACGCTTTTTCTTGGGTGAATTATACACTTTGCTTGGGTGAATTATACGCATTGGTCTAGGCGAATTATATGCCGGCAAATTATACACAGGCGAATTATACGCAAGCGAATTATACGCTTTTGCTTGGAGAATTATACGCCGTTTTGCCTGGGAGAATTATCACGCTTTTGCCATGTGAGAATTAATATGGCTTTGCCGGTAGAATTATACACTTTTGCGCTGTGATATTTATACCGTTGCTTACGGTGAATTATACACTTGCTGATTAATTATACCCTTCTCTTGTTGAATTAGACCTCTCTGGGAGATTGTATTACAAATCTATTGGTGATTTATACATCTCCATTAGGTAATATAAGTTTTTTCTTTGATTTGTAAATCCCGAAAATATGAACTTATTTTCCATTGCGATCAAGAATTGTAAAATTCCGGTATTCAATATCAATAACAAATGCAAAACTCAAACATCAAGTATCTCACATGAACACATTTTCGGTTCAAGCTTCTAAAGTTCAAGAGAAGACACAAAAACTTCAAGAAAGTATCTTGCATGAACATCTTAGAGAAGTTCAAGTCACAATTCAAGTTCTCTCAGAAACTTTACAATATTTTGACCATACTATCTTTCAAGAGAACTTTTCTCTCAAGATTGTGCGATTTACAAGTTAACAACATCCTTACTAAATATATACTTTCTCATACTTGATTGCACCACTACGTTGAGACAAAACTCATAACAAAGTTGAAAATGCATTTCAATTCATATTCAAAGAGCGTATGCAAAATAACACAATATTTTAATGCTCAATCCTTCCAAGAAAGCAATATCTGTAACATGGATTTCATTGGGAAATACATGCTTGAGATAATTTTTTCATTGAAAACAACATACACAATTGTTGACTGAGGAAAAAAAAACAAAAGAAGTTTATGCACGACACCAGAAATCATCAAATACATTCAAAGAATTGAATGTTGATTCATTGAAAGCTGATTTGGTTGTCATACAAAGCACTTGTTCTGAGAAAGAAGACAGTAATATAGAGACTGCATCCAACAAATTAGTAAAAGAAAGCAGTTTGGATTTTGCAACAAAAGATGTACATGCAATCAAATACAAGATGTCAAAAGCAAAAGAAAGATGCATGGCATATTTTCGATCTCTTCATTCACACCTTCAAGTTCTTTCTATAGAAGAATTAAAAGCCACTCGCATCGAAATGAATTAAAACGGCATTCAAGTCAGTCTTTGTCAAGATAATATACCTTTCACGAGTATGGATCGTTCCGCAATGTAATCAACTACAAAAGCAACTGACTTAAAGAATAATTTACAAGAAGATGATCCATGCACAAAACCTTTTGGTGATCAACAACATTTTCCAGAGAAGTTCACGATTTGAAGGTTTACTTTGGATATAGACTCAAATTTCGACAATTACTTTGCTGAAATCCTAGAATCGAAGTTAAACGATTTTCAGATGGAACATAACTACAAAACATTAGTAATGATAAAAAGTTCGTGCTAAGAGAACACTTCATCAAAGCACATTATGATAAAGTGAATAAAGACAGAGATGTAGACGCAAGAGAGTCAGATTGAAACTGGTAAATGCATTTATCTATTTGTTATCACAAAAAGCATGGAACAGATCAGAAATCAAGATGACAACAGCTATGCCAGGGAATGATACAGATGCTGAGATCAGATATCAGAACCCATATATGACAAAGAAAGCCAATGCGAGGTACAATTGACTACTGAATGTAATATCTTTGCTACAAGACAACAACATACTGAGCAACCTAAATCATGTAATGAAGTATGGACTAGCATACTACTGAACAATGTCAAAGTTAAAATCATATGCTTGATCATCACCTGACAACCAGAACAATTGAATACTCAAATACAATCAATCGAGTCTGAAAATAATTTAGCTCAAAAGACCGTTTGCCCAATTTCAAAAAGATTTTCCAAAACTTGGAAAGCCAATGTATTTCTCTTTGAACTTAAATTTCAAAAATCAAGCTTTGAAAGACAGGGCAAACGGGTCATAATTTTGAATAAAACAATAATAAAGACCAAAATTAAAAAGGAAATTGATACTACGAAACATATGAAACATTCGAAATTAGAGACATAGTGTGGCTAAATTACTTAATGAAATGAGACTTTGAAAAGAGCATTACAAATGATTTGCATGATTCTTTTAAAATTACGAGATCAAACTAAAAAATATAACTTCATTGCTTTGCTAATAATTGCTGATTTAAAAGCTCAGATTCAGAAAAGGTTCTTTTGCAAATGATGCGTTCAAAATGACTTCAGGTAGTAGTAAAAGAAATATGTAGGAAACTACTAAGTTTGCTAAAACATCAGTCTTGGGAAAACCGTTTTACAATCACTAATAAACCAATTAGATTGTTAGATCACCGAATACTTTAATAAATCTTAAGAGGCCTCGGAATGTGCAAAACAACGTTTGCCTCCCCAAGTTGAATGTGAATAACAAGTTGTCAATCCAATAACTCAACACTATTTGCCTAAATGAGAATCCTTTTTTTGCAAAAGCCTATCAATTTATTGCATCTAGAGAATAAGATCATAGGAATAGTTCTACAGAACATCCAAGATTTTAGTTCAAAATGACATGGTTCATAATCCTATCTAGATAAGCTAGGAAACAGACACAAGAAAGAGATAGGAACTCACAAAACAGTGAGATTCCTCTGCTAAGCACGCTGATGGTAGCAACCAAAACTAGAGCACTAAACACTCAAGCTAGAGTGTTGGTTCATTCTAAGAGTAATTGTGTAATGAGAACCTGAACCCATAGGCAGACCACTCTACTAATTCTAAATTCTTACTCAATTCCAAACACTTTGTTTATTTACATGTCATAATGTCTTTAAGCAAATCATTAGCTTGTATAACAAACTATAACTCCTGAAGGAAGTAATTCACAGGAGTTTAAGATTCAATCCATAAGACCAGTAAACAGTAACAAAACCCGTAGATCAAAAGAGTCATACACATAAACCTGGTGAGGCAGATTCTTTACGAGACATTGGTTTTCTCCCTAAAAGACTTTCATTTGTCTGAGAAAAACGATCTCCTAGATCGTAATCTTTATGTGGATAACCCACTGGTAGAATTTTTAAAAACGTGATTGTCTTATTGATTCCTAAAGGAAATTATTCGACTCTTCAGCAATCAAGTTGACAAGTAGAACCCCCCACAATGTGTCAAATAGTAGATATCCCTACTAATCAGGAATGCAGAACAAACTCTTGATTTAAAGTGCATGTACCATCAATCAAATTTCAAAGGAACCAAAGACTTGATAAAGGGCATGTACATTATGTAATGTCCAAAGGAAAATCTCGAGAGTATGGTTGCTGAAAAATATGATATCTCAAAACCAGTTGTCAAATGGAATTCACAGATTATGAAGAAATTAAAAATTACGTTTGAACACAACGGTTCAAGCCGTTGCTTACCCTCAATTCAAACATCAGTTACCTACAGCAGATTAATAGTCATACGCAAATGATGAAGTTTGGAAGTCTATTCAGTCCATTTGTTCGAATGAATATTTTTTCAAATGGAGAAAATCATTTGTTTCAAAGTCTTCTGCTGTTCCTACTTGCTGATGCATTCCATAAATCGACAACAACAACCAGATTCAACTTCATCACTTCAACTCTAGCAAGACATACTGTCACTGCTAGCGATGACAACTTCGGAATTTGTAAATATTTTATTTTTCTCTTTATTTTGATTTATAAATATTTTTGAAAAAGAAAATACAAAAATATAAAACCAACAAAAAGAAATAGAAAAATATAAAATCTAGAAAAACAAAATATAAAATAAGAAAATTTCAAAAATACCAAAAAGAATCCTCTTGACATGTCTTTTGGAATCGATAACATTTACGTACCTAGAAATGTCGATTAACATTGACACGGGTGTGTAAATGAAGTTCGAGCAAGAGTTTAAACGTTTCAAAACATGTCATTTCTAAATTTTCTTTATGACTTATGTATATTTCAGTGCATAACTCGGACCTAATTGTAAGGAAAGTGTATCTTAAAAGATAACATATCCTGTCAACGAGAAAGTCAATTTTCTCGGTCTTGAGCGTCTATACAAAACATTTAAAAGTTTTGAGCTCATGACAAAGGCTTACAGTTACCTTAGAGTGTAACCCAGACCCAAATGTTAGGGAAGTGTACGCTTCAGTGCGGTTACTCTAAAAATAGAAGATAAGTCTTCTATCATGGTTTTTCAAAATCGTTGAACATAATTTTTCAAAAAGAATTTTCAATGTCAAATTGTTTACAGTATAATTTATGGTATCTTTTCATAATAAGTGGTATTTGTTAAAATTGTGTGTTCAACACTCCCTTCTTCAAATAAGTTTAAAAAATTGTGGTATCAATTTTTCTCAAAATGTCATATTTATGTATATCAGTTTTTGAGGGAGAGCTTTTAAAACCAAAAGCCTTTTAATGTATTTTAGGTACATTTCATAAATATCAATTTTATGTATTAAAAAACATTCAGTGAAATTAAAATGTCAAATAATAATATACACCTTTCACCAAGGCAATCAGAAAAATGTTTTAATGTTTTGGATACTCTTCTTAAATTCTTTTGGTATTCAAAGCATTTAAACTCATTCATGCAATATCATGGTATAATTTTTCTCCCCATAGAACTTTTTCATGTCATAAATTTTAATCAATTGGTATTTCAAATACTAAAAGATTTATTATTTTAAATAAGGAGAGAAAATGTGATTAAAATGTGATATAGAAGAATGTGATCTTTAAGACTTTAAGTGTAACTCTCTCCTTCATGTGCAAAACAATTTCGAATCTCGGAGCACATGCGTAGGGGGAGTATTTCAAAATGTGTGTATCAATGGTTTTATGGTTCGATCTATATACTCACAACCAATTAACTCATGACGTCGATAAAGTCATAAGGTGGTTAACGTTAGGTATAAGTCATATGATCCAACCAGAAAAGAGGGATCTACCCAAGGAATTTCCATAGATAGAATTAGAAGTCCTTAGGTATGATTGGAGATGAATGATATAATGAAAGAATGCCGACTAAGATTAAGCTAACACTGGAACAATCACAACAAGGTGTTACTGATGACATCTTGGTAAGCATTGAAGGGGTTGAAGAATGATAAATAAATGTATGGATAAAGGGTGAAAACAAAGCAGCCCTCCACCCAACTTAGGCAGACACTGGGTCAATACATAATCTATCAAAATCATAAAGATTATTGTTGGTATTGAAGAAAGTTATCATGGACCCAATGATGCAATACACAACCCTTCCCAGCTATTCGAGTTTCTCTTAAAAGAAACTTGTCTCATTTGTCACGGAGATACACACGTTATGTATTGACATCTCACTCCAAGATTGTTAATATTGAATAGGTGGCAGTCAGCTCTAGCCTCCGAGTACTAAAACCAAAGTGCACAAATCAAGTCTAGAGCCAGGAAGAGATCAAATTATAAATCTCATTAGGACACAATGTCAAAAATACACTAGTTGAACACCAAAAAGTACACAAGTTGTAACAAGAGTCCTATGCATTATCTTTGAGATCTTGCCAGAACATCAAAGTGATACTCTTTAGTATTTACAGTGACGATGGAAATCCTTCCAGTGTCATCATCAAACAGCACTGCGGTAGGTGACTTGTAAGATTCTATATAAATCGAGCTTGTGCTTATTAATATACACTGTTCATTTTAGCTCCGTTTTTAGTAATTCTTTCAAGCACGTTCTCGTAATTGAAAATTATATTTATTTATGAAGTTTACAAAAATTAATGTTTCTGTCATGAACAGTAAGTTTTTATAAAAATTGTTTTATAAAGTTATTTTTATACATTTTAAGTATTTAAACTTGCGTAATTCATAACTTCTTCGTTTTTAATCGAAAAATCACGTTTCTTATTGTTTTAGAATCCTAAAAATATGTATAATCTGTTAAAAATACCAAACCTTATGTTTTGTATAATTTTTATAAAAGTTATTTTATGAACCCGTTTAATTAATGTATAACTTGTAATTAGCGTATCTTTTTCGTTATTAACCCGTTTTTCGAGTTTCTTACCTTTTTGGAATCGTCATGAGATGTATTATCTTTATAAAATATCAAACCCACTGTTGTAAATTCAGATTCCAAACAGCTCCTTAATATCAAAGTGTATACTTTTATAATAAACTTGTTTTATGTACTTTTCACTTTAGTAGTTTACCATAAATCCTTTATAACTATATTTGACATATGTGATACTTATATTAATGTCCAAGAGTTCATCCATTGTCCTCATAAGCCCATGGTAATAATATTCACAAGATTACAAAGTTGTTTATCAACTTTTACTTGTAGCTTTTTAAGAAAACCATTAGAAACCCTAATCTTGCATTAACACTTCTCAAGCTTAACCAAGATTGTAAAACACATATGTATCCATTTATAACCTCAATATATCATCCATGTAACATGTGTACATATTCATAAAATCATGTTTACAAGAAAATCCATTTTTTTACAAGTTAAGTATATCCTAAGTGATGATTTTGCTACATAGCACATTATATACATATAACTCATAAAGTGAAAGTATAAAGGTTTATAGATGACCTTAGGATGAGTGATGGTGATGAGAAATAAGTGCTAAACCCTTGCTTAGACTTAAAACCAAAGCTTGCAATAATAAAAACCCTAGATTAGGTTTGAAACCCTAATCTTACTTTCTTTGCTTCAATGCTTGTAAATGGTTAACCAAGCCTTCTAATCACCTTAGGTTACCTTAGATATCATGTAGGAATGTGTGTAAAGGTTGTATAAAAAATTTGTATGGTTTGTGTGGGAGGTCTTTTTGAGCCGTGGCCTATTATAAGAGAGAAAGAGAGATAATTATGAATTTTATCAAGGAAATGGCTTGTATGTTTTTATCTTCAAAGGTGTAAGACTTATATGTACCAAGTGGTTACTAAAGTGTATAAAATAAAGACCAAAAGTCTTATGGTCAAGGGGGGGTCACATTTGGTGAAATAGGGATGACTAGTGATATAAACCACTAGTCATGATAGAAGTCTTATAATCCCATGCTTGCACATTGCCTTGATTAATTACTAGTGTCTTTATGTTCCCTAGGATGGATATGAGTTCATGGATTTAAGGGATGTGCTAGCTAGATATTTTCTTGATGTAAAAATGTGTAAGTATTTCTTGAAATGTTACAAAAAGTGTAAGTTAAATGTGAAATGTAGATACATTACTTGAAATTTGATAGTCCTTGGTTATTTCTTGTATAAAATTCAGCCAAGTGTTGATATATATGATATATTTTTATGATTTTTGAGTATTTGGTATAAAAGTGGGTATTTGTTGAAGCGTAGAAAAGTTTTGGTGGTTCCGGGTATGCCTAAACGTACTTTGTCGCGAAACGTAACAAATTTACGTAACCAATAAAAATAAAATGAACAAAGTTAATAATTATCTTCAAAATAATTACTTAACACTTGCTTGATGTAAACATTTAATTGTTTGATGCCCGTTTACATTGAACGATCATTTTTAGCTTACGCGATTTTACTTAATACATGAAATTAAAAGTAAACGCGTACAACACCAAAAATAATTAGTAGATTTATTGACGTCGTCAATGACTTGAAAACACGGGATGTTATAGACTTTCCCTGTTAAACGAGCCTTGTCCTTAAGGCTTACGATGCAGCACTTGACGACGGTGTGGTCTTGGTGAAAAGATGCGGGTATTTCTTCTTGAATTGGTCTTCAAGTTACCACGTGAACTCAGGACCTCTCTTGGAGTTCCATCTTACTTTGACAATTAGAACACGGCTATGCCTTAACTGTTTGACAACTCGATCCTTGATCTCGACCGGTTCCTCGACAAACTGAAGCTTGTCATCAACGTGTAATCCATCCAATGGAATGGCTAAAGGTTCATCGGCATATCACTTTTTCCGATTAGACACATGGAACATATTGTAAACCCTGCTCAGCTCCTCCGGAAGCTCAAGCTTGTAGGAAACAGATCCAATCCTTTCTAACACCTTAAAGGGTCCAACATATCTAGGGTTTAACTTCCCCTGTTAGCCAAAACGTACAACCCCTTTCCAAGGCGAAACTTTAAGCATAACCTTATCCCCAATTTGAAATTCCATTGGCTTACGCTTCAAATCCGCATAACTCTTCTGACGATTACGAGCAGCTTGAATCGTCTGCTTGATCTGGACAATCTTCTCGGTATTTTCGTGCACTATCTCTAGACCAGTGAGTTGAACCTCTCTAACCTCAGCCCAACAAACAGGTGAATGACACTTTCTACCATACAGTGCTTCAAATGGTGCGGCCTTAATGCTAGCGTGATAGCTATTGTTATAAGAGAATTCAACTAACGGTAAGTGATTAACCCAACCCTTTCCGAAATCGATCATGCAAGCACGTAGCATATCCTCGAGAGTTTGAATTGTCCTCTTGCTCTGTCCGCCAGTCTCTGGATGATAAGCCGTACTCATGTCCAAGCTAGTACCCAAAGCCTTCTAGAGTGTCCTCCAGAATCTTGATGCAAACCTAGGGTCACGATCGCAGATGATTGAGACGGGGATTCCATGTCTCGCGACCACTTCCTTTAGGTACAATTTTACTTGTTTTTCCAAGGGATCAGTTTCTCTCATCGATACAAAGATTGTAGACTTGGTGAGTCGGTCAACGATCACCCAAATGGTATCGTAACCTTACGGCAATTTAGGAAGCTTTGTGACAAAATTCATGGTGATATTGTCCCACTTCCATTAAGGTATTTTAGGTTGTACCAATAATCCTGAAGGGCTTTGATGTTCAGCTTTGACCTTAGCACAGGTCAGGTACTTGCTAACATAGGTGGCGATGTTTGCTTTCATATTGGGCCACCAATATAGCTTCTTCAGGTCTTGGTACATCTTGTCAGAACTCGGATGAATAGAGTATTTTAATTTGTGGGACTCGTGCATGATCACGGTCCTTAAACCTCCATAACATGGTAACCAACTCCTGCCATTGAAGCATAGAGTTCCATCCGCACAGGGTTCCAACTTTTCTGTTCTGAACTTTTCCGGATCCTTCAAATTTTCAACTAGCATACCTCCAACATCTTCATTCTTGATATTCTCTAGTTTCCTTACTTCAGTCTGAGCATTCAAGATTTGCTTAGGAAGATCCAAGCCAATAGTCATGACTAAGGCTCAAACTCTTAATGGTTTAATTCATTCTTTCCTACTCAAAGCATCAGCAACTACATTTGCCTTTCCCGGATGATAAGGAATCTCACAATCGTAATCACTCAATGCCGTCTTCGGAATATCCCCTTCCCGTACTCTAAGTTGATGATAACCAGATCGCAAGTCTATCTTCGAATAAACAC
>BQNB010178718.1:0-12842 GCA_026074375.1 Tanacetum coccineum
GTATAGATCTCTATATACAAAGAGTCTAGATCATCTCTTATGGCGAGTATAGCTCAAAGATCACAACGAGTGTAGCACTTAACTCAAGCGAATATAGAGCTCAACTCAAGGCGAGTGTAACTGGTAATTAGCGAGTTAAGATTTGCAATAAAGGCGAGTTAACTCAGGATATTACTGACTTAGGGTTAAGCATTAGCTAAATACAAGCCCTAATATGAAGTTACAATTTTAACCTTTCACGTCAACAACCATCACACCGTTAGTCCTTAGTTATCAACAGGTTTTAACGATAATTAGTAATGACTTAAATTGCAATAACAACAAAAACAAGGGCTCAAGTCTAAAACCAACAACAAAACAAACACAATATATCACACTTAAAACGACCCGTCTAAGATTCACTTAAACGTTAAAGACCAATGTTTGATAAAACGAGTGTCAAGTGACTACGGGGTTGATTTATTATCATTTTCATAAAGGCGTGAACTTATTTCATCATCGAGCATTCCTTCTATTTTCTGATTCATTTCTTCAAACCCCTATATTGATTGATGACTTGCTTTAACGTTAAAGTTTTAGACTAATACTCAACTATCTAGTTATACCTGATGTAAGGAGTTACATTGTAGTGCTCATTGTGTATAGCTATCACTTAAAGGAGTTACGTTGTAGTGCTTAGTGTCCACATAGATGCAGATGTGGATTGTGTTCTTCAATAACGATAGTGCAAGATTAAGTCACAAATTTGAGGGATTGTACTTTAGTTTCAAGTTTGGTATAGCGACTTTACTCAATTAGTAGTTACTACACATAGCCAACAGAATAGAGGTTGGTAAAGTTAGTCAGAGAGAATAAAGAGTAGAGATATGATCATCAGTTGATTCTCACAGGATATTATTAAGCAACAAAATGTTAATGGTACTTTACTATCTTAGTAAAATTTTCAAAAGACGTTCAAAACATTTCCAGATTTTTGCTTAAAACATAAAAGTCTCGAGTATATGGATGTGCACGTCAATGATGATTTTGAGAGTTCGTAGCCATCATGGAGGAAGAAACATGTACACCAAGACGTAAAACAAGTTCACGTGATCAAGCTCAAGGTTTTATGATGAAAGTTAGTCTGTAGAGCTGGTCAGTGGTTCAACTTGTTACTTTGGGGTCATTGTTTTAACTTTCACGGGGAAGAAGTATGTACATGGTATGGTTTATGGGTCAATGAATATATTGGGTTTGTAGATTCGTACTGGGTATTATGGTTTCTACTTCCTTTTTGATTGATTGGTTACTTGTGAAGTATTCAGCAAGCGTGGGAAGATATGTTACTGATATATTAACATGTTCTCCCGAACGAAGAATCATAAAGACCAAATGCCAGTCATCAAAGGAGCATTCGTATTTGGTGTAGGATTTCTACATATATCTTTGTGCATTTAAATGTCTAAGAAATAAGATCTTTCGTGATACATCAAAGTTTCGAATTGCTCAAGATAAGGATTATTGATTTAGGGAGAAGCTGATTCAGAAACTTCGTCAAAAACAAGTATATGAAGAAAGTTTTTCAAGGCATGCAGTATGAATTGGGGGAAGTTAATCCAGTTCATACATATCAGAATGGTTCTTCAACAAGTAAAGGACAAAAAAGATTCAAGCCGGGGTATAAGTATGAAGACTAGAAGACAAAAAGTCATCCTCGGCATTGGAAGCACCTTGGAAAACGTCATTTTATTTGTATTTGTATTTGTTAGGATGATTGTAAGTAATTCTTCATGTCTTCACATTGGGGGAAGATTGTTAGCCTCAAAATGTAAGCGTCATTTACGAAATTATATTTAGATAATATAGCCAAACACATAGGGACTAGTATTGTCATACATAGTAAGTTAGATTGTGTTTGAGCTATAAATACCCCCTCCTTACTTCCAAGGAGGGGTGAGGTTCTATTTCACTTGGTGTATTAGAGTCTCTCTAACCTGATATACCATATTTTCTCTCTTATCTCTTTCTCTCTCTATAAGTGGCTAGCTTCTTGTCTTTAGGTCTTGGTGATTATTCGCTTAGGGGAATATGCAAGGAATACATATAAACAAAAAGGAAACCTGACATGTATTATTCACTTAGGCTACTCTTTAGGCGTAGGATTAACCAAACCATAATATCTAACAAGGAATACTCCACATTACACTAGCAAGGACGTGACAATGCAATAGATTAGGTAGATCGACTTAGAAGTAGTGCATCCTAGATAAACACATCATTCTTTATAAGAAATTCTCACCACTAATTTCTTCTTATTAATCAATTAGGAGTAAGTCATTAGCTTAATCAAACCCTGTATCAAAACCCGATTTTATACTTGCTTTAATAAACTAGAAAAATGCAAAGATACAAACATACAAAAATAATCATCCTTCGACCCTTAGATTTAGGCGATAAACATTTCGAACTTACCTCACTATACCTCATCTATTCGCTTTAGTGAGAACGACTTCAACCCTCCCCCCCCCCATTCTTGGCTAACATACACTATAACGGTTAGGTACGCAAACGATCTGCCTTAGAGGGGTTATGTGGTTCTTGGGGTTATATAACTTCGGTGTTTAAAGAACCGCCGCATCTAGTTTCTTAACTTTTTAATTCTTTAAAAAAAATACCATTTTATTTTCTATATATATAACTATTACATTAGATCCAAAATGTCAAAAACGTAAGTTAAATATAAAAATACATACTTCACCATAAACACTTACTAGTTATAAGAAAAGAAGAAATTAAGATACCTAAACTTAAAAAGTCTCAAGAACCTACTAAACTTAAAAACCTCAAGAACCTAAACTCTAAATTTGATATTTCCAAAATATAAATAAAAAAAGAGTAAAGTGCATAATACATCCTTGTGTTTTGCCAAAAGACCGTCTCACGTCCTTGGCCCAAACATCGCCCAATTTTAATCCTTTCGTTTGTAAAATAAGGCATCATACATCCCTGATGATGAATGGTGCAATTTTTTTCTTGTTAAGTACTAACGTGGGTCTAACAGGAAGGACATTGTTGTCTTTTTGCTTCCACATGGATGTATTTTGAACGTTTGCTTTTTCTTTAAAAAAATTAATTTATTAAAAAAATTTGTTTTTTGTTTTTTGTTTATTGTTTTTATTATTAATGGTCGATTTTGTTCGTTTTTTACGTTTTCATCAGTTTTTATCCGTTTCATACGTTATTATTCCTTTTTTCGCCGTTTTCATATGTTTCGTATGTTTTCCTACGTTTTGATACATTTTTATACGTTTTTGTACGTTTTCGTACGTTTACATACGTTTCCATCCGTTTTTATCAGGTTTGATCCGTTTTTGTATGTTTGTCCATTTTGTACGTTTTTTCTGGTTTTGTTCGTATTTGTACGTTTTCTTACGTTTTTGCCTGTCTTAGTACGTTTTTACACATTTTCGTATGTTCACGCACGTTTTCATACGCTTTCATCCGTTTTTACCACTTTTTATCCGTTTTGGTATGTTTGTTTTACGTAATGTTTGTTTTTCGTTTCTGTCCATTGTATCAAAGTTTTCGGAGGCGTGCGTTGTGGCTAGAAAAACGTAAGAAAACGTAAAAAAACGACAAAAACGAAAAAACATAGATGAGAACTTACGAAAACGTGCGTAAACGTATAAAAACGTACCAAGACGGACAAAATCGAAAAAAGTACAAAAATGAAAAAAAACCGGATAAAACCTGATAAAAATGGATGAATACGCATGAAAACATTAAAAAACGTACCAAGTCGAAAAAAACGTATAAAAGTATATAAAAACGTAAGAAAACGCAAAAAATGACTAAAACATAATAAAACGGAAATAAAACATACAAAAACGGATAAAACGGATAGAAACGTATGAAAACGTACAAAAACGGAATAAAACGTGCAAAAACGTACAAAAATGAATCAAAACGTAGAAAAACGTAAAAATACGGACAAAAACGGTCACTACCAATAATAATTAAAAAAAATATCTAAAAAAAGCAAAGGTTCAAAATACATCCATTTGGAAGCAAAAAGATAACAATATCGTTCCGGTTAGAATCACGTACTTAACGGGAAAAAAATGCACCGGTCGTCCTCGGGGATGTATAGTGCCTAATTTTACTAACGGATTGATGAAAATTGGAAAAAGTTTGGCCGAGTGAGGAGCGGAGTGAGGCCATTATTCCCAACAAGAATGTATTAGATGCACTTAAACACAATAGAAAAAAAAAATCAATCCCTTTTCCCCCCCCCCCCCACCTTTCTAAACTTGCAAACACAGCGAGCGCGCTCTGCCTAAAACATCACAAGCCTAAACCCATAACACAAACAAAAACATAAACATTATCAAAAACAAGCACAAGCTCAAGGCCAATCATAGAACAATAAATCCAAAGAACAAAATCACAAAAAGCTCGTCATATGGCATGGTAGGGGGGGGGGGACCTTTGAGACGTTTATTGAGTAACGGTCCTCAGCGGATGCCAATGTTGGCCCATATTTATGTACCATCAACTTGCCGCCAGTTTGTGTAGACTTCTATAGATGTTGACTGCTATCTGCACTGTCTTAGAGGCTAGACTAGGGGGTGTTTAAGAGCGCCCCGCCTCTGGGTGTTTTTGTGTTTTTGTTGTGGGGGGGAGTGGGAGGGGGGGTGGGGGAAACAGGGAGTGGGGGGGGGGTCAACGGCGTTGCCCGACTTTGCTACACCGCTAGCACGTTCCCAATCGAGTTGGGTCCGGCGTAGGCCGGCCGCACGGGGGGCGACGTTGGGGTTGATTTAAAAAAAAAAAATTATTTATCCCCCCCCCCCCCCAAACGAATATGCGTAAGTTTTCATTTGTTTCCCCCCTTTTTTTAAAAAAGTTACCAAACACCCCCTAACGGGCTAGTTTTTATAGAAAAAGAATTAAAAAAAATTTACAAAACAGTCCCCTAACGGCTATAATTTTAATAAAATATATATTTTGTAGTGTTGTTAAACGAGAACCGCACACTACTAATGTATAAATATTTTCAAGGTACCTCCACTAATTTGTGTCTAGGTATTTTTTTATTAATTAAAGTTTCAAACAAATTAAATAGAAATATTAGTAAAATTGGTTTATATATAGATAAGTTTTTGGTTAGCGAGAGTGGATATAAAGTAATATTATTTTAAATATAGGTGTTATATAGTAAGGATTATTGAAGTTCATGATAGATAACAAAGTTTGAAAAGTAACTAAGTAGAGTGTTAGTGTTAGTGGTGTGTTTAGTGAAGAAAAAATGTCTATGAGTATTATTTTTGATTGAATTGTATGTGAATATGAATATATTTTACCGAGAAGTTAGTAAGGAGACGTTATATTTTTTCTAAAGAATTGTCATGCATGTTCAATGTTATAAGGCAGATATCTACAAACAACATTTTCATTTCTTCAAATCTCGACATTCGTTTGTACGTCGAATGAGTATTAGGCTCTATGAAGTGCACAGCTGCCAATACGCGCAGAATGGCAAACGGCTACACAAATACCCGACGCGTTTGATGAATATTGAATGAGTGGTTAGCATACTGCACGAGATGCTCTAATTTTTCTTTAATATGTGCATCGATAGAAGTAATATGCGAAGTATTTAAGAAGCAACACTTGAAGAGCGTTGAAAAATACAAACGAAGCAAATCAAAACAATGTTCATTGTTTTTCCCGAATGCCTTGGAAGCATTGATTGTATGCACAGGGAATGGAAAATATTGTCATTTCATGGCAATCAATACGTAGTGGTGATAAAAAATACCCTACTAAAATGCTTGAAGCTAGTAGCTTCGCAAGATCTGTGGATTTGGCCATGCTTGTATGGGATTGGCGGTGCCGAATAGACGATATAAAGTTTTAGATATATTCTTACGTTATTCGATGCGACCTATAGATGACTTAGGCCCCTGTGGTTCCGTATGTGGTAAACGGGGAGTTCAGTATCGAATGGAATTACTTTGCTGATGGATTTACCCGGAGTGGGGCAAGTTTCTTCTCAAATCATTCACGGTTGCAAATTGATCGGAATGCATACAACTTATTAAACAGCTCAAGAAAGTGCACGTAAAGAAGTCGAATGTGCTTCCGTTGTTCTCCAAGGACGTTGGGGACTTACTTCAACAACCGCCCGTGCATACTAAGTCAACACATTACGTAAGAATCATGTATGCTGGTATCATAATGCATAACATGAGTTTAAGATGATCAAAATATTCGGTTGTTGACTGGAAACATGTGTATTCTAAATCCACAAAGGTTCACGAGGCAAACATTGTTGATTCGATCGATGTCAACCCAAACTACTAAAGCAAAAGATAAGAGACAAAGATAACGCATATTAGTGCCTCCGCAACAAAACCTTATGAACCATATTGACCGCGAAGTTGAAAGAAGCAAGCGGAGAGAAGATTAGTCCGCCTGGCATATTTTTTTTTTTTTTTTAATTTCGGTTATTTTTTTTTATGTGGTGGTTTTTTTTTTACATATTGTTAAATGATATTGCAATTTATATGAATGAAATTGATTATATTGTTTAATAGAATAAATAATTGTTTAGGGGTTTTATGAAAATAAAAGGTTGATGATGTTATTTGTGTTATTATTAGATGAGTGATGTGATGTGGTGTTGTGTATATGCTGATTGTGGAGTTGGACGTGGCAGCACAAACTGGTGTTTGCCAATTATAATACGATGACTCCCTCATTACTACAGCTAAGTACATACGTCCAACACTTTCTAAATACTATGTTTTTTTGTCGCTGCGATTTTATTTTTTTGCATCACAACCTTTTTTGTTTTAAGTAGTGCATACACCTGCTATTTGACTTATAATCATAACCTTCTGAAACGACGTCGTATTTGTTCGTATTCAAATCCCTGTTGCTGGCCCAGCCCACGACAATGACCCCAACCCGAACTGAAAACGTGTGGCCCGGTGTATCTCCAATTACGTTTTTTGTATACTCGATTTCCTGAAGCTTCTTCACCGGTGTATATTATACTCGATTCCTGGCTTATTTGTTAAACAAAGTAAACAATAGGTGTTCATCTCCAAATCTGGTGTGTTCAAGAGTTTCTTTTCCCCAAAACTGGGACTCACTCACAACAGTCAACGTTAGACTTCAGACAAATAATCCAGGTGGCCAAAAGATAGGGTATTTGACTTTTGATGATTTTTGGTGGACCGAAAGATTGTTTTGGTAGATTCGTTACAAACAAAAAGGAAAAAATATGTTTTATTTTATAGTTTCTTTATTTGAGTTGGTACCATGTCTGATTTTATGCTTTCTTTGGTAGTATACTTTGGGCCAAGAACATTCTTTGGGCTTATTGTTTTTCGATTGGTGAGTCGAACGAAAACCTCTATGAAGGAATTACCGATGGGTTAATCTCTATTTCATCGTTTTTCTTTAAATATATTTATGTGAGATTTGTGCTTTCGTTTTTTCACCCCTTTATTTTGTTGACTGTGATTTGACGATGGGACTATATGGATTGTGTTTATTGTTGTTTGTTGAGGGTTGTTTGAAGGTTTTGCTACATCGAAAATATGGGTATTGAAGGAATGTCGACATAAAGGAATTCCACCTTCGGCATATATAAGATGAGCCATGATACTAACGGTTGGTGTCAAAGGAACACTAATTATTATTGCAAAGGTTGTTTATCGACAAGCAAAGGTAGGTGAATTGAAGCTGTAGCTCAATATGTGTTACCACTGCTTCAAACCAGGTTATCTCAATTAGATGTTCTACAATATGGCATCGTGTATTCCTCTTCGGGATGATGAGGTTATGAGTAGTGTATGTTGTAGATAGTTTTTTTAATTGAAGTGTTTTTTTATTTTATTAGATATAAGAAGCTTAGGCGATTAAGTGTTAAATGCCCTAGACGGATCAAAAAATTTAACGAAATTGATGAGCCAAGTACAAAATGTGGCGATATTGTTATATTGAGGTAATTGTCGGTGGTTGACAATTAAAAGATGTATCTTTTGTATTATGAGCTAAGGAGTAATGTAGATGTTGGTCCGAGTAAAGTTAAACGTATATGGATCACTCAGATTAATTTAATAAAATAGCTTTGTTTTAAAAAAAGGTTGTTTGAGGAACTTTTTTTTCTTTTTTTGCTAGGAATAAGTAGATTACGAAACTATATTTTCAGTGAGTCGATAAATCCACAACTTATTCCGTAAATACATTTAACTACATATACCCTAAACCCATGTGTTTTATTTTCTATATTCAAAACTTTTTGTAGTGTTCATAATAAATAGACCACATTTAAAAAAACACTTTAGAGATGTTACCCAATCTGCCCATTTTATCACAACCTAATGTTCAGGACCTTTGTACAAAAAAAATGATAGGACTTAATATATCACAACTTATATGTCTTCCTCATCTGATGAAAATTATAGCAGTCCATTTATTTGCAGCAGTAGTCAATATGTCACAGTAATAACAATATATAATTACTGTGAACGCAGGCTCTGAACATTATTGCTTAACAGGAGGAAAAAGCTTCATTACAGGAACTACATGCTGCAGGTTCTTTTTAAAAGTGCGTATTGCAAAAGTTCTGAAAGAACCCTCCTATAAGATTACATTGCTCTTCCAAGCTATCCAAAAGAAATGTTTTCATTGCTAAACCGCGTTGAAGTTAAAGAACGCGCAATATGACTGTCACAGGCAGTGAAAAGGTATGATAATATTCCTGTTGGTTCATAAGTCCCTACTCCCTCATGTGTGCTATATCTGAGGTTTACTGGACAAAAGATAAAAATAGTGATAAGTAATATGCTCTATAATGATTTATCAAAATTAATAACTAAAAAAGTTTCATTTAAGCCATGCCTTTTTACAAAACCTTAAATGTCATGTATGACGGAGTTTTCCCCTCTCCAAAGCAACAACAATTACCTCGCGATGCACATTCTCATCTCCCAAAACAATAAAGCGGCCATATATCAAGCCTTTGAATACTCTTTTGAACTAATTCATCCCGATGTCAGCACCTGTAACTAGGTTTTGCACACGTGATTAGAGGCAAAATAAATCTTTTTCTTAGCTCATTTTGTTCAACCAAAAAGATGCTTTGAGACGACTGTTCCTTTAGAGGAAAAATGATCTAAAAAAAGCTTTACATTTGACAAGGTAGAGTAAAACAACGACGAAAAGGAGAGAAGCACTATAGCTTTTTGACTTGGGAAGTAATGATTGATATCTTATAACCAGGCCTTAAAATTGAAAATTGTCAACATGATAATCACAAGAAAATTTGGTCGAAAATCAATCTTATTTTTCAGCCACTCGATAGCAAGTACTATTTCCCTATTTCTCCCAAGTTACAATTTATGATGTCCAAAATAAAATTATTAGCATACTATCATGCGGAAACTAAAAACCGAATTCAATGCATCTGCACAGAGTCTTTTGTCTACATTTGATAGGTCCGACTTCATAAGGATCAATTCATGTAAGCCTGAATCGGAGAGACACATTCTTTCCTACAATATTTCTACAAGAAAATGTTAACAAACAATATTGTGAGCTCGTTCACTTAATGAGTTACTATTTTCACCTTGCATTAAGAAATATCCATTTTTTAACTAATCTCTTTCAAGAGGAACTCGAAGATTTTCAACAGATTAAAGCCAGACAGAGGCATGGGACCTAACATTGTAACTTGGTGAGCTTTTAGTTTGGGATGGTCTATTTTGCGCATCAGCTGAAATCAATACCCTCGAATTTTCCGAACGAGTGGAGTGCTTCGATGGAATTTTCCATCATCCAAGGAGGTGCAAAGGTCCTCCTATAAGCATTATTATAAATGCTAGGGCAGCTGCAAGCAAGTAATTTTTCTATTTTCTCCTGCTGCTTTTAATTAGTTCATGGATGGTCAGAAGTTGGCAGCAGTTAGCTAAAATGGAAGCGGATCAACAGTCGGTAACTGTTACTTTTAAATGCATAAAAACATCCTAAAAGTTTTCTATTTTCAATAATTTGCCAATTGAATATTATTATATTTTTGATCTCATTTGGCGTGAAAAATATTGACGAAAATGTTCAATATTAACAGTTACCTGAAAATTGTTTTCATTCTATAAACGAATATTTAAAGAGTGACTCCTTTAAAAAAATGGTTAGAAAATTTAACACATCGACTACTAATAACCAAAGTAAATGATAAATTGTTTTGAATTGATTCTTATTGTTTCACCCTTGAGGTGCCTGGAGTTTAGTGAGAGTAAGATAATGCATCAAAGACATGGGTTGTTTTCAAATGGGTCAAACTGCAAAGTTTAGTTGAAAGTGAAACATCTTAGAAAAAAATGCCCTGTTGGGATTGGGGCCCCCCCCCCCCCCCCCCTTTTTAAAGAAAAAAAAGTGGTTTTATTTTATTGTCCCCCCCCCCCTTGTTTTTTTTATATTTTTATTTTAAAAACCCAGTAGTTTGAGCATCTGAATGGGAATGTAGCAAAGATAGGACGTTCTGTATTTGGCCCAAAAAAATATTCACGGTGCAAAAATGGAACTTACACCGCGCAACTCTTCTCAGGATGGTTCGACTGAATTAACCGAACATGTTAGAAAAATTCAAGCGGTGCAATTTGGCGCCATATAGGTACCCAACTTTGCCCATAACGTGCGTATATGTGACTGCATCGTGTACTCTTACTACCAGCTAGTACAACGTTCAACTTCTAAATAACTACTTTTTTTTTGTCGCTGCATTGTGCATACACCTTTTTTTTAAGGAGTGCATACACCTTGCTATTATACTCATTTCTTGTGATAGTTGTGTGATTTTTTTTTTCTTTTTTTAAATAAAACTTATAAGCATACGATTCCACTGAAGCACCTTGAGATGTTATTAATTAACCATCGTGATGATAAATGAATAGCCATCTTTATTATGGCACCTAACATTTCTTTCTAAATTCACCATTCGTTCAATACTAATGCACAATTTAACCGTTCCAGTTAGGCTAATCAAAAGGTGACGGGGATGAAGCTTCTGTATCGCAAAAACATGTACCATCGTCACAGTAGGAATCTTCACTTTCGCAAAGTTCCTTGCAATCAGGATCACATTCGGACAAAATGCTTTCCATATCTGTTGGTGACATTGAAGGAGATTCCATTAGTCTTTCAGGATCACAAATGCATGTGTTATCATCGACACAGTAGGCATCTTCACTTTGGCAAAAGTCCGTGCAATAATTATGTCCACCTTCGCTGCATTTTGAAAAAGGAAGTCCTTTATGTTTTGAAGATGAGAACGGCCATGCTGCAAAACAAATTCATTACTCATATTACTTAAACTTGTACATTACAGATCAGATAAAAATTCAAATGATGAAAGATAAATAATTACCTGCGGAAGTAACCAATAACATGGTCAGTAAAAATAGTGATTTGAATGTGTTGAAATGAAGGTATCCCATGATGGTCAGGTATATTTAAATTGTTACGTTTAATTAAACAGACATTGAGTATATAGCTAGCTAACAATGCTATTTATAAGAAAAGTAGTGTTGTAACATAAGTACAGTTATTAGAATGAAATGCATTAGTGTTTATGGAACCATATTTATTAACTTCGTATTGTAACCTAAGTAGAGTTAAATAAACCTCTTATTAGCTTTTTACTGGATTGCCCTTTGTACATGACCCATAAAAAAATAAGGTTCTTTTAACCCCGGTGATTTCGTTAATAATACTTAACGTTTACAAATAAAAACAAAGGAAAAAAAAACCACTTCTCATGAAGCATGATGCTTTTGAGAACAACAAAGGACATACTAAACGTAAACCTACGATCCAAACCCCAAATATAAGCGTTCAAACATCCACCACTAAACACCAGAAAAGCTAAGGAAACACGCCTGATGACCCTGCGACTTGGCCTTAGAACAGACACCTAGCCGCGTCTAGGCTACTTCCAACCGCGACCTGGCCATATCACAGGCTACTTCCCCTGGCTCTGCTATTAACACCCGCGACTTCAACACCACCTTACGACTCATCGAACCTATATCTGTAAGACTGTAAAAACGAGCTCGAACAATCATTCTATTATCCATGTATGTTCCAGCCAGATTTTAAATAGCTTGCTTGGTTCAAATTCTTCATTTTTATTGTCATCAACTTCAATCTTGTGGTCACAACTAATATATCCACCAATTGGTTCTCTTGCTTAGAGGTTTTCTTGCAGAGCCGGTTATTACGTTCTTGCCATATACAATATTCGATGCTCCAAACAGTAGTTTTGCAAACACAGAAACACTACTCGAAGCAACCTCCTGTGCGCCATGGGGTTGACACTATCAACAAGGTCCCTCCATGAATTACCATTGATAGCAGATTGTATAAAAGTTTTAACCCGAGTCCGCACTTGGGACACTAGAGACACTTGTCAAAATTTGATGAAAGTCGCCTCAGTCGCCCTGTGGCATTTGGGAAAAAAAGGTCGCCCCGAGGCATTTAGTGCAAGCACATTTTCCCTATGGAGCAAAAATAATAAAGACTTTTGGAGAGGGAGGCAATTTAGAGACGACCCAAGTTGTTGCTAAAGGAGCAATGGAGCCCACCATTTTCAACTTTTCTATGGTCAAACATTTAAAAGTGGGACCCTCATTTTTAGCGTCGAAGGCCGTCGTCACAAAAGGTTCAATCAAAAATCTGTTTTTTTAAAACCCACGAAATAAAAATAAGAGTAAACTGCAAAAATCATCCCTGTGGTTTGTGGTTTGTAGTTTGTGTCACTAATCATCCCTAGTCGATACTATTGGCACTAA
>BQNB010178719.1:0-12842 GCA_026074375.1 Tanacetum coccineum
TGTATTTACTTGTGTAATTATAAAAGAAAGTGTAAGTAAAGTTTTATAAAATGTAAAGTGTAGTTTTTATATAAAAGTATACTTGTAATGTCTTGGTAAATTTGTACATGTACATTTATATAGGACATGTATATGTATGCTCATATGCATAAAGTTTCATAAACTTTGATCGTTATATAAAAACGTAGGTATTTGTTGAAGAGTATAATTATTTTTGTGGTTCCGGGTATGCCTAAATGCAAGTTATCGCGAAACGTATACACCTTACGTATCCGATAAAAATAAAATGAACAAAGACCATAATTATTCTCAAAGTAATTATTTAATACATCATTGATGTAAACGCTAAATTATTTGATGCCCGTTTACATTGAACATTAATTTTTAACTTACGCGATTCAGCTTAACATTTATGATTTGAAGCAAATGCGTACAATACAAAAGGTACATTGTGGATTTATCGACGTCGTCAATGACTTGAAAACACAGGGTGTTATAATTTTCATAACTTTTAGGGTCATAGAATAAGAAACATTTCAATCCAAAAATGCCCCAAAAAGGATAAATTCATCGTTCCCGACTTTTCACTTATTCCAAACCAAGCTTAAAACGAAATCACCGTTAAATACAAGTAAAGATGCTAACACTACTCATATTTGTAACTTGTGAAACTTTTCACTCCCGACAATTATTATATCTTAGGTGAATGTGCCATTTCGAATTTCAACCATGGATCAACGTTTTGCAAAATTTCTATGCATCACGTTCCACCCGAGAATAATGAGTTTGAAGGCAAGATCATCCCATGTAGCGACTTTCCTCTTGGCACATCCTAACCTTGCGGCTAAGTGACCAGGGTTTTGACACCCCACGGAGACTAGTATCGAGACTCATGGACCTTCGGTTTCAAAAACTCTTAGGTTTCCCGTCTATACATAGCTTATTTAGAAAAACCACAACTTAAAATGAAATAATCTTAGTTTGAAAGCATATTTAAATTTAAGAAAAAGAGATTTTCCCTATATTTATTAAATCGCATATATTACACTTAACATCAATAGCACCATGATACAATTGAAATCCTCGACCTTTTTGAAGGCTGCAACATCGGTTGTGAGCCGGCAAGATGCAGCAAACTTTTTTCAGTCTCGGATTATTATTCTTACTATGATCCTTCTTTTGAAGACTGCCACATCGGTTGTGAGCCGGCAAGAGGCAGTAAACTTTTATCAGCCCACAATTTATATTATTACCTTATTCATCTTTTTTTTTTCTTTTTTTCATTTTATATTACCATGATATATAGAGAAAACTTCTTTTTAGAAAATTTAAGTATAAATTTGAACTAAGACAAAAATATTATTGACTACATTTCATAAATTGTTGATTTAAGTTTAATTATAAAAAATAGCACGTATTATTAGTCCGGTTAGGAGCTTATGGGAGAAAAAGCCACAAATTACACACATGAGCTTGTAAGATTTCTAAATAATCCTTGTTTAACATCCAACTCATAATTAACTCTATCATTTTTCGTTCTTTGCAAATTTTAAATCTCTAATAAAAAGATCCGCGAATGCTTAGTCTAAAAGTTAAGGAACAAGCTAGAGCTCAACACGCTCGATCGAGTCAAAATTTATTCTTATTCTACCCAGCAGGAAAGTCAAAATTGTGACAAAACACTTATTTTATTTTTGAAAATTTTTAATTTTTTTAATTTTTTTGATATTTTGGTGGTAAAAACGGGATTACGTGAAAACAACGACTGCAGGCATAATCAAATCGATAGATCCCCCCCATATTAGAACTAAACATTGTCCTCAATGTTTTAAGAAGGGTCTCTACGTAAATATAAAGCCGTTTATTAAGTATGCCAAAAGATAAGCGTTAGTCGATAAGATTAGGATATTAGATTCCCATAATGAAGCTGAGGATTTGAAGCTCGAGTGAACAAAGGACAAAACCACGAGCACGAGAGACTTTAAAATTTGGGCAATCCTGGACAGTTATCACAAAACACAAGCAAACGAGAAAGGTAGAGGCGAGCCTCCTCACAACACACTTATTCATTACTACTATTATATTAGGATAAGCATGGGTTGCCACCCACGAAGCGCTTATTTTTGTTAACCGAGTCTTGAGCCTGACTCGTTCCCCGATACTTGAGCTGGTCAAGGAGGATATAAATGGAGAAACGGAACATCCAAGATAGGAATGTCCCCTCTATAGATCATCATCGAGCTTTCAAAAAAAAGCTGGAAAGCTTTAAAGCCCCGATGTGATAAGAGATAAACTTTGTCCTCATTTTCAGATGAAAATGGAAGCAAAGTGTCAATCACTGGACAAAGGATGGGTTGGTTGGGTAAAAGTCTAGGCATAAGAACATAATGTTTAGAAGCATCCTCCACCACTTTAGCAGTTAAAACACCCGTGTCGGGCTTAATTTCATCATCATCCGGTGGTTTCTCAGGAGGACGAGGGGATGATGGAATATCAAAATAAAATGACTCATTTTCAGGAAGTGAAGGGGAATCATTGCTAAGCAATTCTTCAAGGAAAATGATATCCCCTTCAGAGTCATAGTCATCATTCTCAATGCCCGGTAGCATCGAGTCATCCGGAGTAAGAAATAAATCGATCTCTTCCATAAGAGAGTCACTATCCTCAACGGGGATAGGAGATGGAGAGAAAGACTCGATAGAATTTTCCACATTAAGCTCTTTCGGAGGTCGAGGAGATGAATTATCATACAACAATCTCTCAATAAGAGAAGTATCCCTCTCCGGATCAAATTTTGCTTCATCAATTCCTAGTGGAATTAATTTAAGAAGATTGAGTTTACCGGCGAACTCATCAAGAAGAAAATCGATCTTAGGAGAAGAATTAATCGAAATATCTCAATTTAGCAAAGATTCTAAAAGATCAAATTCGGCATCAAAGTGATCAATTCCCGGTGAAATTGAATTGATACTTTCTAACACCTCATTGTCAATTTGATCTACCTTCGTAGAAATGATTTCTTCATCAAGATCAAAAAGAGGATTGAAGAAAATTTTAAAATTCTCTATTGGAACGTCCTCCTCAGAAAATGATTCGTCATCACTCGAGGTAAAATCATCATTAGCATCGAAGAGAGGGTTAGAGAAAGTAAGATGACTCTTTGGAGAATGATCACAAAGCAGCAAATCACACTCACCGTCGGATAAATCCTCGGACTCGCTTGGGATTTGGACAAGGTTCTCGACACTAAACTTTATTAATTCGTCTGATTCCGTTGCCGAAATAGTGTCAAGATGCTCATCCTCCATTATGAGAGAGTTCGCAATCGGTAAGTCGGGTGTGATCACAATAGTATAATCCTCGTCATCATCATCATCATCATCACAGTAGATGGTAGGATGATTCCAACTCGAAGTATTATGTACTCTGCCAACTCCTCGTGAATATTTTGCACATCATCATGAAGTTTACAAAATAACTCTAGAATACCCTCCGGTTGATATTGCTTGTCTTCAAAAGCATGCTCAATTTCAGAAATTGTCTCCCATGCTAGTGATACAACCTTTAGCGTTTCATAAAAATAAAATCATTTAAACTTTCCTAAGAAAGTTTGGACAGAGTTAATTAGGTTTCTGTTATCTTGGAAAAATTCCAAACTTGTTTCTTGAGGAGGTTGTTGAACGACGGAACACTGCGTGGATTGAGTATTAATGTTAGCCGTCCGTTCCTCTGCTAGCAATTCTGCACAAGTTTTTTCTCGAATTGGTTGTTGAACGACGGAACACTGCGTGGATTGAAATTGGTCAAAACCGGGAGAATTATAATCATAACAATTTTGGTTCAACGGTTGACATTGAAAAGTTTTGTGAGGACCCCCGCAGTTTTCACAACAAGGATATTATTGTGGATAACTTTGAAAATTTCGTAGGAAATTAAAGTCTTGATTGTAACACGGTTCTGGATTGTAGATAAACGGAACTTGAGGTGGACTCTTCTGAATATCAAGTTTCTTCATTAAAAGTCTTCATCATCACCAGGAGGATGCTTTCAAACACTTCCAGGATTCTTGAGCTGTTTTGTGATGATCTTAAGAAGCTGATAACACATTTCATTCCAATAGTCAGCATGCAGCTTCTTATTTAGCATATCAGTGAGTGTAGAAGGTATAAGATAATATTTCTTCTCTACCAGCATATAAACATGCATATTATCAAATCTCACAAAATGTACTCCACAAGAATCATATAGCTTCCAAAGCTTTACACTATGTCCTTGTAAATTCCTCCACACTGCATCTTCAATTTGAGGTTCAAACATTACCTTCAGATCTCCCCACAATACACTTTCATATGCTTCCTCTGGCATTGTATATCCATGCTTAGCTTTAACCACCTTCTACAAATTTTCCAAATCTTCTCTGTCAAATTCTTTGAGCAGTTGACTAAATAATAAGTATGTCTTGGCACTTCCATTAGCTCTCATTATTTCATAATATCCATTCCTTCCTTTTCTATGAATCTGGAAATTTACAATGGGTGCAGGCTTGGTAGCTAGAGGTATAACATCTATTGCAATTTCTTCTTCTGGGAAAATCTCAAACCATTGTTTAAGTTCTTCTCTCTCTTTATCATCCTTGACCTTTTGCTTCTTGGAAGACTCTTGTTAAAGCTCATCTCCTTCTCTCTTTGAACTGCTTTCTTGTGCTATTTCTGCTTCAGCATTCTTTGTATTCTTCTTCTTTTTAGTTCCTTCCATCAACTCTGTTCTGAAGTCAATAAAAGTATTTACCCTTTTCATCTCTTTGTCAAATAACTCTTGAACATTGGAAAATGACTTAATCTTTAAGTCTTTAGGTTTCCATCCTGCCATGTTTTTCAGATAAGTAGTCATGATACTTCTTTATTGAGCTTTAGTAGGTGGTTTGTTCCTCTTTTCCTCTGCTCTCTTTGCTGTAAAGAATTTTCTCCTTTTCTCTAAGAGTTGTTGAAACAGTTTAGACTTCTCTTCAGTAGTCAACTCTTTTTGTTCCTCTTGTTGCAGCCTTTAAGCCAACTCATAATCAGTCTTAACCTTATCCTGAATATCATTCCATTGTGCAATTAAGGCAGCATTGGCTTCTTCCTTTTCTCTTGCAATCCTGTCTTCCTTATCAAATTGAGCTTGTAGCCTTAATGCTTCTTGTTTATCAAAGAGGACTTGATCTTTCTTTTCATCTTCAAAAGCTCTTCTTCCATAATTCCTTTACCCTTATCCTTTGAAGGAATTGCTAGTGTAGTTGTTGTTCTTGTTTCACTTGGCTCTTATTCAGGAATAACTAGCCCTTTAGCTTTGGGTCTTGCACTCTTCAACTCTACTAGTGTTTGAGCCAAAGTAAGTTCAATAGTAGTTATTGTAGCAGTATTAACTACTTCTTCAACACTGGCAGTAGTAACTACTTCACCAGCAGTAGTAACTGGATCAGCAATACTAACTTTCTGTTCAGGAGCTTCTTTTTCAACAAACACCTCATCACTATTTAAATCATTTACATCAAACATTTTAGCATCATGAACATTCTCTAAGATGATGTCTTTGTCAACATCAATATCATGAATTATTCTCCCCTGTTTGGATGCATCCTCCTCACCCAAACCTTCATCTTCAGATGAAACAACCTTGGCACTCAAACTAACCTTATACAACCTCTTGAGCTTTTGAGTTCTTGACCTTTGCTTCTTCACATCAAACATTTTAGCATCATGAACATTCTCTAAGATGATGTCTTCGTCAGCATCAATATCATGAATTTTTCTCCCCTGTTTGGATGCATCCTCCTCACCCAAACCTTCATCTTCAGATGAAACAACCTTGGCACTCAAACTAACCTTATACAACCTCTTGAGCTTTTGAGTTCTTGACCTTTGCTTCTTCTCAAGCTTCTTGACCCTTCTTTTTAAGCTGTCAATCTCCAATGCCTGAGTGGTCTTTGTGTTCTCCAGGTCAAGCACTCTTGATTGTAATTTGGTACAAAGTTCCATTAATTCATTAAGTTTCAGTCTATCCTCACCACTGAGCAGTGGATCATTAGAAGTTTGAGTCACATTCTCATCTGCTGCATCATTAGTAGAACCACTAAGTTGAGGAACCTCAGTGTTCTATTTCTTGGACTTCCTAGGCTTTTGCTTCTTTTAAGGTTGTGATGATGATGGTTAATTAATGGTGGGTGTGTGTTGGGAAACAATAGGCATTGCAGAACCTTCTCCCATTTCTTCCTGAGCTTGAACCATCATGGTTGGAAATAAGGGTGTTATGTTTCCTGAGAATCCTTTTCCAACCCTTTTTATGTTCCCAAAAACCTTCTTTGTGTGAGAGGGTGTGACATAAATTTCATCATGAGTAGACATATCACCAACTTGTTTATCCATAAAGAGTTGCACAAATCTTGGATACATCCAGAATTTTACCATACTATCTACATTCTTTACCATATTATCAAAGATATACTTGGAAAAGTTAAATTTTTTGTTTGTGGCTAAACAGATAATTGTAGAGGCCATAGTGCTACTAAATTCATTCAATGCAATAGTTTTAGCACTTAGGCATTGCAAAATAGTATGAATCAAATACTTCCATTGAGGAGAAAAGAAAGCCTTATAAAATGTAAGCTTCTGAGAAAGTTTTTCATACCCCATCCTTTCCAGTTCTACAAAAATGGTAGCATTGGGTAGACATCCAGTACCATTTTCATCAACAAGTTGAAGATCTCTTCTCACAGATGCTTCAGTGACGATTACCTTTTTTCCATCCACTAGGGCTTGTATCTACACTTCCCCATTGAAAGTTTTCGCCTTAGCAGTAGCCCAGAACTGCTTAATGTACAAAGTATAGATGGCGGGATTGATCGTTAGTGCATATCTGATGGAACTTGCTTTCAGAAAATCAATAATTTCCTCAAACCCAGCACTTTTAGTGGGTTTTTCCAAAAACGCGATCAAGTTGTGAGTTTCAACAAACTGTAGGTTCGACATTGTGTTGGGTTTTGATGATTAATGATGAAATTGAGTTAGGGTTTATGATTTAAGAGTGTTTGAATGATTGAAATAGAGTAAAGAATCGAATGAAACCCTGGATCGAAGTATTTATGAAAACACCCTCAACAACATTAACTGGTAGTCTTAAGTTGTGCCTAGCAGTATTAACTTAGAACCAGCAGTAGTAAGTAACCTAACAGTAGTAAGTTTATGCCTAACAGCATTAACTTTGTGTTACCAGCATTAACTTAAACTCCATTTCTAAATAGCTTTTCCATCATCAAATTAACATTTTGGTTCACAAAAACTCTCTGTCTGTTTTTGATTTCTCTCAATTCTTTTTACTCACAATTCTATCTGTTTGTTTTTGCTTTCTCTCAATTCTTTTTGCTCACTTTTCTCTTTGTCTATTTTTGATTTCTCTCAATTCTTTTTGCTCACTTTTCTCTCTATTTGTTTTTTATTAACTCTTTTTCTGTTTTTCAACTCACTTAATTCTCTCGGGACGAGCACCGAGGACGACGCTCCCTTAAGGTGGGTGGAATGTAACAACCCGAGTTTCACGACGCGTATGACGATCGTGAATTCGACGTCATAATTATTATTTTATAAAATCGTGTGAGCGAACGTCGACATTTAAAATTTTATTTGTCGTAAATAATTATTTTCGTATTTTATTACGAATAATTTTGAGAAATCTTGATAATTTTTATTTTTGACGTTTCGCGAGTCACCATTTGACCGCGTGTTCGTTAACTGTTTCGAGCATCGTAAAAAATTTCGACGCATCTCGTTATTATTTCTAAGATCGTAAATTTATCATTTTTACGAACGTCGTCTTTTGTTCCTTGTCGTGAGCCGAACCTGTGTTTTAAAATGTACACATTTTATTAAATGTTAGAAACTAAAATAAAACGTGACGAAATAAAAATATTT
Source organism: Tanacetum coccineum (assembly GCA_026074375.1). Classification (NCBI taxonomy): domain Eukaryota; kingdom Viridiplantae; phylum Streptophyta; class Magnoliopsida; order Asterales; family Asteraceae; genus Tanacetum; species Tanacetum coccineum. The sequence goes on from BQNB010178719.1 coordinate 7,947, forward strand.
ACGAAAGTGATATAGGTAACGTTGTGGTCGGTTAAGTTAAACCAAACGAACGTCCCTATAAAAAGAAGTCATAAGCAACATTTCTATACTTTACAAAATTCATTTTCTTTGTTTCTCCCCTAGCCATCCACGACCGGCCAAAGCTCGAACCCACCCGAATCCGTCGATTTTTCGACATGCATTACGATCCGACTTCAAAATATTAATCCCCTCGTCATTACCTACACATCCCACTAAAGAAACACGACATGCAATAAGTATTTCTCTAGTTTAAATTTGGTTCGAGTTTGGTCGAAATGGGTTGAAAAACACTAGTCGTTGGTGATAAATAAACATTGTAGCAAGAGGGTTTCGTCAAAAAGCTTGTGGTTTTGGTGTTTGGGTTTGGTCCGAGCTGCGGCTAAGACAAAGGAGGCGATTTCACTTATTGATTTTGCTTATTATAGCGTTGTGAGCCTTCTTCTATATTTTGTTTCGTTTGTTTCGTTCATTTGACTTGATTTTTGCATGTGATGAATCCGAGCGAAACTTGCGTCGATTAGATTAGTTATGATATGGGTTGATTGAGCGATGTAAATATCATGTATAAGATATATTAGATATGTTGTAAGATAGTTTTTGGTCGAAAAATAGTTTTTGGCATGTTTTGTAAAGGTTAAATTCGTGCAGAATCTGTGGCACGCAAAACGAGGTTCGAAAAATCATAAAAACTGATTTTTGATTTTAAAATATGATAGAGTTCGTCCTAATGTACGTTTCGGTAATTCGAACGTCCCGTAACTCCTTATAACGAAGAAGTTACGGCGAAAACAAGTTTAGAAAAACAAAAAATTTCAATCAGCTATTTAAGCCTATTTTAGTTGCTGATCTGATTTTCGACAGCCATTTTGGGCACTTTCGAGTCCGTTTCGGCCGTCCGGCGAAACACGAAAGTTGTCCGGAATGATGTTTTCTATAAAATTTCTTTTTGGTCAAAGTCACGAAAACGTGATATAGCGGGTCAAAACCGATGGTCAAACTGCTGCGTTTTTATTAAAATTACAAGTTCCTGCAGAAACTTGCAGGGGATTTTGGTCATTTTCTGTCGTGATTCAGGTCTCGGCTAAAACCAAAAAGTTGTCCGGAATATCGTTTCGCATAAAATCTCTTTTTACTCCGAATCGTGAAAATGTGATTTAGAGGGTCGTTTGGCGAGGATCAGATTTGGGTAAAAATAAATATAAGTATAAAAGTCAAATGTTGACTTTAAAAAATCAACGGTTAATATAAGACTTATTGAATGTTTATAAAAATAATAAACGCTATTATTTTTACGAGTATAACAAATTAGACTTAACGAGTTTTATGAACGGATATAGTTCTAAAAACAATAACATACGAGACATAATCCCGATATGGGTAATTAATAACCAAATTGAAAGTCGAAAGTTAAGTTCGACGAGATAAATAAATATTTTATAAATATAATTGGATGCCGAGGCTTACTAAAAATGGTAATTTTCCGAAAATAGTAACTTTCCAAAAATAAAAAGTTTCTTAAAATAGAAAGTATTCGATTAATCGATGTATAATGTAAATAATAGAACAATCGTAACCTAATATTGTGAGATTTTAGGATTTAAAGCGCAAGTGAATTTCTCATCACATGTGAGAATATATATATATACTATATATATGATTTTGTTGATACGATGTACGCATCGTTGATTATACTTTTCGGTATAGTAATCGAGCGACTCTAATTATAGGTCGCTATCGTGTTTGTGGATTTTCGTGCTAGACTTCATTGTTTGATTATCGGCTTTTGATCAAAGGTAGCTTTTAAAGTTTTCAATATTTTTTAACTCCGCGAGGGGGATATATTGTTTGTTTTGTGAAATCGAACGCAAACTGTTTTTGATACTTGAATATGATTCCTTCACTACCGAGTATATGCTTTTTTGCTGTGTGACCGTTAGTTACCATGTGTTGGTGAACGATAATGCATTAAATAGATCTATTGGGTTTGACAACCTTGTCCGGGGTTTGAATCCGTTGGGACCACCCTGTCAAACGAACATTTTGTGGTTAGTATTAAGAGAAGTGACATACTTCTCGGACATAATTTCGTCCTACGGGAATGAATGTGTTAAGTTTCGGTACACGGACTCTTTAGTTGGAAATCACTATTTTTATAACTTGACTTACGAGCCAACGTTATACGCTTTGTTGAACCAAATTATGCGTTCTAACTATTATTTGTAAACTCTATGAATTCACTCAACGTTTTGTTGACTTTTTAAGCATGTATCTCAGGTTAATTGTTGTTGATGGCTGAATGGGACGGAACGCGGATATCAAGGACGGTGCCTCAGTGAAGTAGTGTCATAAACTAAATAAATGTTTTGGAAATCAGGTCGTGATGTGACTTTTAGAAACAAACTTTCTACGTTGGTATTGGGACCTATGTAACTCTGATCTTTCTAATAAATGAAGTTGTGTTTTATAAACGTATCTTTGAACGTATAATGGGCCTCGTGTGCATGTATTGTGAAGTAGCACCCCAATGTTGTATTCTGCTGCGTATCGTAGTTTGGGGGTGTTACAGAGTGGTATCAGAGCACGAGTTGTAGTGAACTAAGTCGTTTTACAAAACTTGGACTACAACTGTTTTCGGAAAATTTTCACGAGTCCTTCACCGTTGTCCGATATCCGCGCGCGCATCGTTCCCGATCCTTAGAAGCCTTATGTGGTATATTTGATTGCATATTATGTGCGTAACAAGTGGTTGACACTTGGTACAAGTAATAATTATATATATGTATATAGATATATATACGGCATCCGTTCTATGGTATACGATTATATATATCTTGATATTCGCTTCTTGCGAAGAGTTTAATTTCTTTAAACATTTCGATGCGATATGATAAAATTATTTTGATACGTGATGAAAACATCGTTGTTATACGATTATCTTTGAAGCTTTTTCGCAACTTTACTTTTCATCTTTTGGTGATGTTGATTCGTCGTAGTTTGTCGATCCTATTGGGTGACTTATTGTTCGACTCCGAGTTTGAATATTCTCTCATTGCTTTTAAATCGCATATGATGTCTCGTAACTTATGGTTTTGAAATTTTTCAGTTGATGGGAGTGCGAATTTTATATGTCATCCCATAACCCTTCATTGTTTTATAAGACGGTTATTAACTTATTCCCGCGTAATGCGTTGTTTGGAAACGTCAATCCTTGGAGCTTTCGAATAAAGTTGGTGCGATTGCGTTTTGATTCTCTTGTATCGACCTCTACTTAGTAAGTCATGAAACGTTTGGGTCTGGAAACCCATGAGTTGATGGTGTTTGGTTTTGTATTGGTGTTTGGAGAAATTAAAATGGTGTTTGGTTGGATTTTTAAATGGAATTTTACGGCAGTTTGTAACCAGCAGGTTGTGGGGTTGATTGTGAATTATTTTTGGTAATAAAGCACTTGAGAAATCCAATATGGATGTGGGAATATGTCTTAAGTATATGTGGTTTTTTGGATAGGGTCGTATCTCCTCCGGATGATTGAGATATCGTCGTTTTTCTAAAATTAGTCAAATCTGGTATACCTTTGGGAAATGGAGTATAACTCTATATTTTTGTAATAACTTTTCAAAAGAAAATTTAGGTACCTCTAGAAGACTCTTAGAGCTATTACCTCCAATTGGTTTCACATTAAAAGCAACAATAAATTTCAAATTACGCTCATTTTCGTAAACAACAAAATTTTGTCAAATTCTCTTTGGGAACTGCTTTGGGATAGCAGCTTGTTGGGTATGTTTTAAAATATTTTTGGTCTATGAAGACCTGGGAAATTAGACTAGGAGGCATAGAAACCTCTTAGGTACATGTAGGAATTCGGATGGAGTCATATCGACGCCCGACGAATAAGATATCGCAGAAATGGCAAAACTAGTCAAAACTTGATACCAGAATTTGAATGAGTAATAAGTTCAAAAACTTATATAGCAACACCTAAATATGTAAAACTGTAAGTTCTAGATATTGAACCAACTTAGACTTGAGCGGTCGTTTTGGCTTTTGCGGGCGCACGGTTTAGGAGATACACTCAGTTTAGCTAGCGATAAAATTTTAGAAAAAAGCAGCCTTGATAGAATAAGGGCAAAATGGTAATTTCACCTTGGTTCTGAAACTTCTTAGGCCGTGGGCCCTACGTTTCTAGAAATTTTACCCGAAATGCTTTCCGTAGACGAAAACCTCATACTTTTACCGTCCACGTACTAGCAAGTAGGAGGACTTCAAGATTTAGTTTTATTGGATTGAGGTTATTGTTGCCTCAGAGTTTTATCTTATCACCGGCGTGGTGATCACATTCTTTTAGCTATTACTTTTGATTTAGAACTCTAGGAGAGTTCATGTATATGTAGTTTATGTATTGAGAACCTAGAACCGTTACGGTTGGATGTTCTGGCTTTGAAAGCCAATGATGTATCCCTTATTGGAAAATTGGTATGTATGTATGTTATTCTCGTCGTTGCTATTACAATTGTTGTAATTGTTCTCGATTATGAGTTAGGAAGAGGTGTCATTGTATAGGTTATACTATGAGTGAAGCCTGGAGGTCGTGGTTACCCGGGAGGCACTTGGCTTGTGTGAGATTGAGTTGACCCTGAGTGTTAGGTGACTTCAATTGGCGAATCTTTTGTATGTGTATGTTACTTGCTTGCATAATCCATGAGTGGGTATTATTTTTGAAACTTGCTGTGACCGTTGACCAAACTGTATCTAATCATATTGATTTTATTGTACAAACTGTTTGTGTGAACAATGGAAAAATGTGTTATCAAATTTCATAAACTGACTCTGTGGCGTCAAACAGATCTTCTTTTATATAAAAAAAATAAATAAAAAATA
>BQNB010178720.1:0-12842 GCA_026074375.1 Tanacetum coccineum
AAACCAAACTATATTTATAAACTTAAAAAGGCTTTGTATGGTCTTAAGCAATCTCCCAAAGCTTGGTATGATAGACTAAAAACATTTTTATTAAAACACGAGTATTCAATGGGAATGGTCGATAATACCCTTTTTACTAAGAAATCAAAATCACATCTTATCATTGTTCAAATATAAGTCGATGACATTATATTTGGTTCTACGAGTCAAAACTTGTGTGATAATTTTGCAAAAATCATGCACGACGAGTTTAAGATGAGTATGATGGGGGAGTTGAACTTCTTCTTGGGTCTTCAAATCAAACAAATGGAAAACGGAATATTTTTCAATCAATCCAAGTACATCAAGGAGATGTTAAAGAAGTTCGGGTTGGAAGATTCTAAACCAACCAAGACGCTGATGTCAACGGAGATCAAGCTCACTAAGGATGATGAAGCCGACTCTGTGGATAGCTATAAATATCGAGGTATGATTGGCAGTTTACTTTATTTAACTGCAAGTAGGCCTGATATTATGTTTAGTGTTTGCTTATGTGCTTGTTTCTAACAAAATCCTAAGACTACCCATTTAGAAGTTGTTAAGTGTATACTTAGGTATATTAGAGGAATTAGTCACCTAGGATTATGGTATCCGAAAGGAACCGAAATAGAAACGGTAGTTAATGTTGACTCCGACCACGCGGGCGATTAGGTTGATCGCAAAAGCACTAGTGGCGTTTGTATATTTATGGGATGTTGTTTAACATCTTGGTTCACTAAGAAACAAACGGCCCTTGCTATCTCCATGACCGAAGCTGAATACGTCTCCGCTGGAAAGGCATGTCAACAAGCACTATGGATGAAACAAGCTCTCATCGACTACGACATACACCTCAACAACGTTTCGATCATGTGCGACAATAAAGGCGCTATCGACTTAAGCAAAAACCCCGTACAACACTCTAGAACTAAACATATAGAAATCCGTCACCACTTTTTACGCGATAACGTCTAAAAGGGAAATATCTCTATCGAGAAAGTTGCATCCAAAGATAATATAGCCGATATATTTACTAAGCCTTTAAAACGTGAAGTATTTAATTATTTAAGATTAGGATTAGGAATGATGGAACTTACCATGGATAGTGATCCTCCATCGTCCCAAAAATAATCGTAAGCGGAAACTCTAATGAAGTAATTATCCATTATTCAAAAGATGTTAATTCTCATTACAAGTTCCAATTATAAAACTTCCGATCGTGAACATAATCGAGATTAGAATTTTATTATATTAAGAAAATATCAATAAAATGACCATAGATATCTTTAAAATCTACATGTATGGTCAATACATGAAAATTACGAAATCGATTAAAAAGGACGAAAAGAACAATCATCGAATGGCAACTCACATTTGTGTTGATGATGTTTTGTTAAGTCTAAATGTTCATAAATGATTGTGTTACTAGTAATGGTCAAACTTATGCTAAAAGATAACACAAACCTAGTAGGATCGACTACGTCGAAATTCCATCAGGAAATTCACGACAAGTTGAACGGTTCACTCAAAACTTGGATGTCGACTCTAAAATTTATATCACATACCCTTAATAGTATGTATAACACATTCCAATTGCCAAAAACACAAAATCGTATCTCAATTTGCTCAAAAATCAACTCTGTCTGTATTTTTGGAGACTTGCAGACCAGGGATCCACCATAAGGAAATCCGTGCGTTATTTAGGTGGATCCGTGCATCACAGATCAGGGGTAAATAACTAATTTTAAATAAATTGGGACCACAACAAGTATTATACAAACACACCCACGAACTGAAATACTAAAACCCTCAAACAAATATAACTCAAATCGGTAATTAGAGCAATTAATCTACAAGATCATCAACATAATTTGGGGCTTTCAATTTTTCTTGTTATTTTCGTGCAATTAGAACTATGATATAATAATGTATAACTACTATAATACTCAAAAAGCATAATTGAAGCGATTCGCCAAAAATCAATTTTTGACAAAGACCCCAAGTTATGATTTCCACTCTAGGAACTTTTCAAAACAAGGGTTGTTTAACTACATTGTTAATACAACGCAAAAACATTTTTTAGATCTCATGAATATATATACGAGATGCTTAATTCATAAGCATTTTTTGTTCCATTCATCTTGAGCAATATTAAACATAGGTTGTGCATCAAGGTTTGCTTATTACTAGCACTATCACTATTTTTCTTTTATTTGAGTCAAGCAAACCGCACACCCACATCAAGTCCACATAGACATACTTACATTGTATTTTTAACTTATTGAGTCATTATCATTTATAATATTTTCTCGTAGAAATCACAATAAACTCCTTAGATATCCAATGTCATATGAAGACTTTGCAAACCGGTCTATACATGAGGGAAGAATCATCGATAACAACTTCAACACTCAAGTCAATCTTGAAGAAATCTTCTTTAAAAATGGTTTTTAATCCTTCTACCTCTTGGATGGAAAAATCTACCCATAATTTCTCTTTGAACTCTATCGATCCTTTCAATTTCACTCATTAAATAATGATTGGTTTGTCTCTTTCCACATCTATGAAGAAAATTTTCTGTTTACTTTAAGAGAATTCAGAATTCTTCTAGATCTTCCTCACGAAGGACACTGCTTTTATAGCAATGAATGGTAGCTTACATCTATTCTAAACTACAATAACTCACAAACGAACGATCCATTTTTCACAAAACTTGATCATCCCACATCAATCATAACTAACATAACCATGAAAAGACTTAATGGAGAAAAATACGACACACTCAACCCAAATTTCCTCTACACTGATGAAGTGTGTCCTTATCTCAAAACCACAGAAATTGTTATTAGAGAAAACATTCTTTGTGACAATGGACCCAAAAATCAATTATCCGCTTGTGGTGCATACATGCTCTATTGTATCACTACTTCCACTCCATTCAATCTAGCATTCTTCGTGGCCAAACGAATGCAACACTCCAAAAACTCTCCTAATGAACCGTTACCTTATGGTCTCCTTCTATCTAAGCTCTTAAAATTATTCAAAATAACTTGTTTCTCACTCAAAAGTAAACACTTCATCTCCTTTCATCCCTCTATAGATATGATAAGCAAATTCTCTCCTAATGGTGAAATCATTGATGACTATCATTATGCTCTCCATGATCATCACGATCATGATCGTTCTCAATGGTAATTCAAAACAAATTCGTATTAGGATATCTTAAAATCTTAACTAAACTACGTTAACTTAGTAAGTGTAATATTAATAGGATAATGTGCAAGTCTATTAGATTCTGTGTAATGAATTTAATGGGATTAGGATCTATCTACAACATTACTTGCATGATAATTTGTTTTGTGTTTTGTGGTGCAAATTGATGTTCTGGTCGTTTTTATTGAAGTTTGCGACCCACGGATCCACCATATGGTAGATCCGTACATTATTTTGGGGGATCCGTGGATCTCCAGGCCAAGCACCAAAATTCGAATTTTCTTGATTTTTAACTTTTTATACTTTATCTTATATCCATGCTATATGATACTATGTGGGATTTTAAACTTTAGGATATAACATGTTCTCCATATAATCCAAGAACCATTATATAATTCATATCACCACTTTCTCCTTATAATTGTAACACCCCCAAATTGGGTTGCAGCGGAATATGGGTCAGAGAGTGTTACTTCATAGATCAATAGCATAAGATATATATAAGAACGACCTTAAAAAGAGTCGTAAAACTGATACATTGGATTTAAACAAATTGTTTGTTACAAAAGCCTGTAGCTTCACTTGTTCATTGTTCAAAAGATAAAGATTCTAGAACATAACAAATATTTCTCCAAAATGTAATGCAACCAAATCTTTAATGCACATGACTTCCAAAATATAACCACCAATGTATCCCTTGTCTTGTACCTCATTGACCTCCTGAGAAAACATGCTTTAAAACGTCAATAATAATGTTGGTGAAATCATAGGTTTGTAAAATGTATAATGTAGGACCACAATATTTTCCAAGTGTATGATAATGCAACAGATGCAAACATCATAAAAATACAATTATATTTCCCTAAGCTCATGACACTGAAGCTCGACATAAATGAATTGCAATATAAATTACCAACATTGCTCGTGATGATGTTCTAACCCGCAACATCCCAAATCCGACATGGTATACGTTCGTTTGTCCAGTAATAGCTAATCACCCGAACGGGGATGTCAATCCCAAATAGATCTATTCATAACATTCACGCTCACATAGTAATTGACAGTTCATGATTGTGGGCTTAGAGAATTATCGCTACTTAGGCAAACACGCAATCATACTGTAAAAATGTCCACTTATGTCCAATTGTAAAATCATGCATGTTTCTCACCCTAAAACTTGTAAATCATTATAAATGTAAAACGTGGGGCTATGAACTCACCTCGAGTGAATGAATCAACTATGAAAGTCACAGAATGAAAATGCGTCACGTAATTGTTCGAATGCTACCTAATTAGTTATAGGTCGTATGAGTACTAAGTACTTTGAATAACAAATACCGTATATAATTTTATATAGCTAAATCACCATCTAATTGTAATTGAGAAGTAATATTTAAATCGCATTTGATAAATAATAACCATGTATTTGTACTCGTATAATCGTATAAATAATTCAATTGTCTTTGTAAAATAATATTTATAAAGTTTAAAACATGTATAAATATTATTTAAGTGATTCTAAAATGTTTTACAATTTTTTTAATTAAAAACAAACCAACACTATTCGCGTCAGGAAATAGTGCACAAGTATAAAATAGTGCGTATCTTTCTCGTTTTAAGTCCATTTTTAGTGATTCTTTCGAGCACGTCTTTGTAATTAAAAGTCCTATCTAACTAAGATATTTTCCAAAAAGTTTCTGTAATGAATAGTAATTTTTTATAAGATTATTTTTATAAAAATATTTATTATCGTAAACTTGCAAATGGCGTATCTTCTTCGTTATAACTCGGATTTTCGAGTTCTCTATATGCCTACGATCGTTGTAACTTGTAGTATTTTATAAAAATATAAAATGAATACTTTATTCTCGTGATTAAAACAATAGGTTTTCATATTTTAGTTAAAATGTGTTTAAAACTTGTTAAAAACTTGTTTTTATAAGTTTTTAGCTTAGTTGGTTTGCTATAAGTCCTCTACCATATTTTATACTATAAGTATCATATACTTTAGGTTATTTATTCCATCATTTGTCCAAGAACATCAAGTGCTCCCATTTATTTATCCATAAACTTAATAAGTAATCTTTTAAACCCTTAATTTATATATACTTGTATAAATTAAACCATACTTGTATAATGTATATACTTTCATTCCAACATGTTTTTAACATCAATATAACATATGAAAAAGTATATCAAACTATGATCAAAAGTAAAAATCCATTTTACATGTTAATATGTTTCCTAGATGGTGATTTACTATATAAACATTATATACACATAAAATCATAAATGTAAGGAGAGTAGGGTTTTTAGATGACCTTAGGATGATGTATGATGAAGAGAAATAAAATCTAAATCCTAGTTTGAATCAAAACCCAAGCTTCCAAATCAAAAAAACCCTTTTCCAAAAAAACCTTAATCTTGCACTTTTCTTGATTAACCCTTTTAAACACTTAACCAAGCTTCCAATACACCTTAGATATGTCTAATAATGAACCTTGAATACTTGGAATACTTGTAAAATAAAAAATAAAAAATGTATATGGGTGTGTAAAGTGTGTCGTGGGTTGGAGCATAAGAAAAAGAGGAATTGTGTTTGATTTTGCTAGTTGAAGTGTTATGTGAATGAACTTGTACATAGGAGGCCTTTTATAGCAAGATTTAACTAGCTAAGGTTACTTTAACTTAACCATGGTTAGTCTTGAATGACCATTGTGTAAGAATGGTATGGTAAATGTGTAAGAATGTATGGAGTGTGTAAGTATTTGGTAGGAGTTTGCTTGCTTGGTTATATAAGCCCTTGGTATATTAGAAAGGAAGTTCAAAAATATATTCCTTGTGTTTTATCTCTATATATATCCGGCCACATGTGTATGTATATAAGAGATTTTTGTAATTTTTGAGTATTGGGTATAATTGTGGGTATTTGGTTGTGTATAGATAGATATTGGTGCTTCCGGGTATGCCTAAATGTATTTAATTGCGAAACGTAAACGTTTTACGTAACCAATAAAAATAAAATATAAAAAGTTGATTATTACTTTCGTAAAAATAATATATTGCTTGCTTGACGTAAACTTTTATTTGTTTGGTGTCTGTTTACATTGATTGTTGATTTTTAGTTTACGTGATTTAACTTAACGATTAAAACTAAAAGCAAACGCGTAGAAGTTTTAAAATAATTAGTTGAATATTTATTGACGTAATAAGATGTGAAAATGTGAATTGTTACAATAATCATCATCCTCAAACACTATTTTCTTCACATTTTCACCATAATCCTCATATACAACCTTACTAGTTTATCACTATGACTAGTTCATCCAAAACAAATTCGCCAAACTTCAAAAGAAAAACCACAAGAATGAGTGTCAAGTATCCAAACTATGTCAATCTCACATCCTCAAGTGAAGAACAACCAAATGAGAAACTCCCTCACCACCTCCTAGAAAGAAATCCCTTTCACCACCTCAAGCTCCATCAAAATCCATCTCTAGCAAAAGTACACACTACACCTCTTCATCATCATCAAATGAGTCTTTGACACCAACTCATGTTGCACCACCACCTAAATTTCATTTTGTCATTCCAATAAAACTAGAACCTCAAGAACTTTCTCCACCTCAAATGTCACCAAATGATCCCTATGCTCAAACCATGGATAATTAGCCACTGGGCCCTTCTAATCTATCTCCACCAACACGTGTCTCTCGACCACCTCCTGGCTTTCTAAATCCACCACCCAGATTTGAACCATTGCCATCAACCCAACCTTTGTTTGTTAACATTAACAACAACACACCTCTCCTCCACAACAATGCACCTCCACTTAAAAACATTCACCATCCACCACCAAATATTAGAAATCGAGATTTTCTAAATCCTCCAAACATCTTGGATTTTGTTCATCCAAATAACATGCCTCACCTCCACAACATGTTTTGTCCACAACATGTTTTGTCAATGTTGTAGCACCACAAGGCATGAAATCCAAATGCTCTGAAACCATGTCAACTACATGTTTTTATACATTCGACACCACCTCGGCTCTCCATCACATCCACCTTACTTTCCGTATTAGTCGCATAACCATCTCACCTCACCCCTCGGATTATATGGGAAAAATGTTTTATATCCCAAGATTTAGGATTTTTAATTGTTTTCTTTAATTTTCTAGTTTAAGCTTATCATGTAATGGCTTTAATGCCAAATTTTATGTTTTATCCCTTATAATGGATTTAACATTATTTTCATTAGTTTTGTTGATGATGAATGTTCATTATGTGAAATGTATATGTGCGCATTTATGATTGTCTTATATATTTGCTTTCCTACTAACTTTGTTTTGTAGCAACGCATCCATAGCTAGATTATTTAGTGCTCCAAGCAAGGGGGAGTATACACCAAGGGGGAGCACTTTTAATTTTGTCGTTATTTTTTTTCTTTGCTTTCGTAACCAAGTGACTTAGCATTCGTAAAAAACAAGACTTGCAAGGACCGCCTCTACAACACTTTTTTGCTTCGACAAAAAAGGGGAGAAGATATGTAAATCATCTACTAAATACTTATTTAGTAACTTTTAAATAAGCATGAGTTTATATTTTTTCATCATCAAAAATGGGGAGATTGTTAATACAAATATTCGAGCAAAAACTATATTTATATTTAATGATCTTCATGTTTTGATAATAACAAATATAATGTCATACTACGTAAAAGTTTACGTAAACAAGTTATTTAGTCAAAAGTTTACTTGACGCCGACAAATCACTTAAGGTATGAATTTGGCATTATTAAACATAGTTAATGATAAAAGAAATTTTTTATCATTTGCATAAATCTTTTCTAATAAAATGATTTAAGTTAACACATGATTAATTATAAGCTAGTTATATTAATCATGTAAGGCAAAATAAGATTAACCATAAGTGGAAACAATCTTTCCAAATCTTCCTAAATCTAGAAAATCTTTCCTTATTGGTGATAAGAAATATTTTCTTCTAGAAGAATCTATTAAATTAGTTTTAATAAGTATAAAACAATATTTTGTATAGATTTGGGGTTAATCACAAAATGAAAAATGTTATCCCAGATCCACCCACAGATCCACCAAAAACACTGGACGGATCCAGGGTATGGAAGATCCGTGAGTCGCATGTATCACTCCCCTGAGACAGATTTAAATTTCAAAAGGTTGCCTATAAATACCAACCTCATGCTTTCATTTTATACAACTCTTGACAAATATTTTCTCACACATATTTTATCTTTTATATATTCTTTGATCATTATACTTGTTACATAATCCATTACAAGTGATCAACTCATTCCACTCTTTAGTGAAGAACACTCAAGAAGACGTCAAGCTTCAAGTGTTAATAGTTTAGTTGTGTCATCACGTTTGTGATAATCCTTCATCTTGTATATCTTGTGTTGTGTGTTGTATGTATCATATGTGTATGATAGGTTAGTTTTTAGGCTATAAAATACATAGTGTGTTAGATTGGTTCTATCTCGAACTAGAACTCGGTATTTAGCTTAGTACTAGAAAAAGTGTAAGCGACGTGTACGATTTTCTCCGCCTAAAGGGAGCTTGTTGACATAGTGAAGATAACTCTCAAGTTGGGTACTTGGGGAGAGGAGTAGGGCGAAGAGGAGCTTCGTAGCCGAACCATTATAAATCATTATGTCATCGGTTTAATCTTTCTTATCTTTACTTGTTTATATTTCGTAGATTGTTTATTTAGTTATTGCATCACTACCATATACACTTGTGTATATCTTTTGAGTTCACATAAGTAGACAATCTAAGTTTTAATTTTAAAACGATAAAAACTATTCAAACCCCCTTCTAGTTTCCACATCCTGAGCCCATCCTATTAATTGTTTATCCCTTGTTTCAAGTAGTGCATGACAAGGAGTTCAACTAAGGAACTATTTACGCCCTTCAAAGAACCAAAACGAGAATTTCGATCATGAAGCTTCTCAAGACACTAAGTCTTGACGAATCAAGATCACCTGAATTCAATCTATTTTCTGGTTTAGAAGAATATTCCGAGGAAGAAGTTGCGGAAATAATGGAAAAAATCATGGAACAATACATGAGCAAAACTCGAGCTGACTATGGATCATGAATTGCTAGGCTAAAAATTGATGACAAAGATAGCTTTGAATTAAAAGGCTAATTTCTCAAGGAACTACGTGACAACACCTTCAGTGGTTCGGATCATGAAGATGCGAACGAACATATTGAGAAAGTTCTTGAGATTGTTAATTTATTCCATATCCTTGATAAAACTCAAGATCAAGTGATGCATAGAGCCTTCCCTATGTCCTTAACTGGAGCTGCAAGTCGTTGGCTAAGAAACAAACCATCTGGTTCAATCATAACCTGGAAAGATTTTAAGACAAAATTTCTAAGCAAATATTGCCCACCTCGTACTGCAAAGAAAATAGAAGAGATCAACAACTTTCAGCAAGAACCAAATGAAACCCTTTACCAAGCATGTGAGCAATTTAAAGAACTCTTGATGAAGTGTCCTCAACACTATTTAACAGAGACGTAGGAGGTAATCATGTTTTATAACGGATTGGATGTCCAAACTAGACAGATTCTTAATTCAAAAGGTGCAATACCATCTAAGACGGCTGCCGATGCAAAAGTAGCCATCCAAGAAATGTCTGAATACTCTTAAAAATGGCACAATGGAACATCTAGGATAAGAAGTACTGAAACTTCTGACGGATTGGCAGCCATACAAGCATAACTTAATAATCTTGGAAGAGAAATCAAGAAAGTGAATGAGAAGGTTTATGCTGCTCAAGTAGGATGTGAACAATGTAAAGGGCCCCACTACACCAAATATTGCCCACTCACAGAAGAAGGTAAAACCCTCAAAGAGGCTTACTACACTTAACTTGGTGGACCTTTCCAAGTAGGAGGATATAGAGCAGCAGCTCCAAGATTCTACCAAAGGAACAATGCAAACCCTTCGTACCAAGAACGGAGGCAATCTATGGAAGAAGCCCTGAGCAAGTTTATGAGTGAATCAGCGAAGAGACATGAAGAAAACTCTAACATGATTAAAGAAATCCAAGCTTCGACTGATGCAGCCGTGCGAAACCAAGGAGCTTCGATTAAAACTCTGGAAATTCAAATCAGGCAAATAAGCAATGTAGTACAGGAAAGAGGATTTGAAAGCCTACTACTGAAGCCAACTCTAGAGATCATGTCAAATCAATTTTGACTACTGCTGAAGCTGATTCAAACTCGATACGCCATACTGGATCACCCTAATACGCCGTATCCACTCTACAGAATAGAAGATTCATGTTCGAGTCAAGACAAACGACAATCCCATTTCCAATTCGTTTGAACGATTACTACTGTGAGGAAAAGAAAGGATCGTATTGACCACAATTCTCAGAATCTTACTCATATGAAGCATCACATATCGATAAATCCATACCCCGAAAAGAGAAAGACCTAGGGAGTTTCACTTTACCTTGTTGTATTAATAATGTTTGCTTTGATAATGCCCTTGCTGACTTAGGAGCTAGCATAAGTGTTATGCCTCTCTCGATATAACAACCCAAGAATTTTCATCAAATGCAAAACCTATTTTACTATGATCACAATTATACGGGGAATTTTTTTGCTTTATTACATTACTTGCATTCTCAATATCTCAGTATACAAAGTAACTTGCATACCTAAAGTAGACGAGCTCACGCAACCTATCTATGGCAATCCTGTCTTCATATATGTTAAGAAAATATCATAAAATGTTAATTCAGTATCTTAATATCCTTATTACAAAGTATATTATTCCTATAATGTACCATTCGCAACGTTATATCAAAACGGGCTTTAAACAGTTATCGTATACCTCTAAACCCTAAATTCCATGAAGGGTTAATATCTAAAGTGAATGTACAAGATACTAAAGCATATATACAAGTAATATAACATTTCATTTGAAATATAAACTCCCTCCAAGTCAAGTACAAGTTTTCAAAGCACAATGTACAAGTCATTAAGCATGACATCTAAAATAGCCGTTTTACCTCCGTTTTCATTCTAATTTCTTCACCATCACTTATGTACAAGCTACTACACTCAATATACAATGTGTAAACCCTAATTATTCTATTCATAAACTTTCATACACATTTTTACACTCAAAACCCTAATTCAAAACTCAGAAACCCTAACCCGAGCTAAATACTACACTATGACCCGTTTCTTCGTTTTTATCCATTTTAAACCTAAACCAATACTCAAATAAGTTGTAATAACTTAATTTAAAACATTCTAAATCATATACAATCATCATTTCATCATTTTACTTCAACTATATGAAAATTGAATCCAAGAAACCCTAATTGTGCCCTAATTGGAACTTTGGACCCATTTACTCGTTTTTGCCCATCTTAAACCCGAACCACCTATCAATTCTTGTTATTAATCCTTAATACAATCCTTACAAACATTAATCCATCATTATTGATCAAAGTTACACGAATTACAAGCTTGAAAACCCTAAATAAGCCCTAATGAACCCGAAACCTAGTTTCTTTCATTTTGACTCATTTTAAGCTTTCTTTTTGCAAACAAGCACCTCAATGACAAGCACCTCACCTTCCTAAGCAGCATACACACCTTCTAAAAACAAATATCTCACATTCCATTGCACAAAAATTGGCAACATGATCTCTTTTTCTTCTTGTATAGCCGCGGCAAGCACATGGGTGTTCCAACACCTTCTAGTTAGTTTCCACCATGCATACTCATCACATAGACTCCCCACCTCATGATCTAGCATGTCCAAGTGTCCAACCTCAGATTGCAAAGCTTCCTTAGTCACCAAGACTTCATTCGCCTATAAATAGAACCATAAACCTTTCATTTCAACTCATCCCCCACTTCCTCCTCTATAACCCATCATAGCAGCAATCCTTTGCTCAATATGAATTCTAAGAGATCCTAATAAGTCCCAAGAACAGAAGTGAAGCAAAAGAAACCAAGAAAAGAAGCCCGAGAGTCGTTATTCTAGGCGTACGAAGCTAAAAGTCCCGATTTCAACCCGTTTTCAAGCTATAAGCTCAAACCCAGGTTCTGGATGTTCTACTTCTGCTCCTACACTCTTATAATGTTCATATGATCCTAAATAAACTCTTGTTAAAGTTTCATAACTCAATTCATGCTCATTTTCCATTTTGATCCAAAACCGTACACCCGAAACCCTAATTTTATGTTTTTCTTAAAACTAAATGTTATAATGGTTAAATATTGTTATAATCTATCCTAGCATGCTTAACTAATGTTAAAATAACCACTTTATTGATTAATGAAGGAATTTGAACTTAAAACCCGCGCGTTTACGTTTTGAAACCCTAATTTGACCCGTTTTGCTTCCTAGCTTAACGAATCGTTATTCTAAACTTTCGTTGCGTTAAATCTTCATATTTTAGTTTATTATAACTTATAAATGTCTATTGAAATGTTAAAATAAGCTTGCATGGCAATTTGGACATGTTTTGTAAATATTATCCATGCAAGGGGTATATATCGTAACTTTCTGAAACTTATAACTAAAGGGGCTGAA
>BQNB010178723.1:0-12842 GCA_026074375.1 Tanacetum coccineum
TGTTTACCAATGAACACAACTGTGTTGCCTGCAACAAAGGAAAGCAACATAAGGCTTCTTACAAGTCTATTTCTGTTGTGAGACTTATCTCTGAGCCTCTGCAATTGCTACATATGGACCTTTTTGGTCCTACAAATATCAGAAGTATTGACCAGAAATACTACTCCTTGGTGGTTACTGATGACTTTAGCAGGTTTACTTGGACTTTCTATTTGGGTACTAAGGATGAAACATTTTATGTCCTTAAAGAATTTATTGCCTTAATAGAAAACCAGCTAAATAAAAAGGTTAAAGGAATAAGGTGTGATAATGGGACAGAGTTCAAAAATGCAAAACTGATAGAACTCTGTGGGGAAAAGGGAATTAAGAGGGACTATAGTAATCCCAGAACCCACTACAGATGGGGTTGCTGAGAGGAAAAATAGGGATCTTATATAGAGGCTGCTAGAACACATGTTGGCTGACTCAAATTACCTACCATGTTTTGGACTGTGGCTGTTAGCACAGCTTGCTATCGTTTTCAACAGGTCTAACTGGTGTCTATTTTTTAACTTTAAAAAAAAAAAATCCCCTTTAATAAAACACCTTCTGAATTGATTATTGGGAAGGTTCCTCAGATAGGTCATCTTAACCTTTTGGGTGTCAAGTATTATCCTTAATACAAGTGACCATTTGGGAAATTTGAGGGGTAAAGTGATGAAGGTTATCTTGGTTGTTATGATCCAAATAGCAAGGCTATTGGGGTTTATAATTTCAATCTATCAAGAGGGTAGTGGAAACATGAATCTGAGATTTTAGAAGATAAACACAAGGTTCAGGATGGTCATGGTGTGGGGGGACTTTGACCTTGACTATTTAACTGCTGATATGTGCTTAATTACATATCTTTACCTTTTAATTAACGAGCTAAATACAGAAAAACGGACTCAAAATGCCAAATATATGCTTGTTTTGCTAATTGTGTTGTGCAGGAACGGATATCTCACAAAAGGACGAAAAACCAATCAAAAAGAGACAAAACAGGACACGGGATGGAAAAGTGTGTGAAAGCGAAGCCCAATCAAAATCAAGTCAAACTCCGAGAAGAAAAAGCAAAGAAAAATATTATAAACAAACTTAAATGACTAAAAACATACCAAAAATACTTTGTATTTGTATGTTTTGCTTTTGTATTGTGCAGGATACTGATATTCAAGAAAAGGAACAAAAAGAAAGCTAAAATCAACAAAGCCAAGCACGGGAAGGAAAGGGCCAAGTCAAGTCGAAGTCTAAAGTCATCCGCTTGAAGAAAATACAACTTGAGGGGCTAAAACTGCCAAGCCTAAAGTTGTATTACAAAAGATTAAAAAGACAAGGGTCAAAGTTGCCAACCGAGTAGATATTGCATTTAAGTTATACAACTTCAGGGGACCAAACTGCTAACTCCCCCAAAAAAGTCTTCTTTCCCGCCCCAAAACCCAGTTACAACTGGTATGTCGCCCCATACCTTCTCCTCTGCAAAACCACTTCTCTCCCTAGCTAAAATCATTTCATCCACCCTACTACCAACCCCCCCAGTTGTATAAAAGCCATGTTGGCAATCCCTCACCTTTCCCAAGTATCTTCAATGGCTAAGATTGACTCCAAAGAAGCACAAATGAAATCAAAGGCTGGGATTTGCTTTGGATTCACCTCACACAACAAGCACACTTCGTTTTTGCTCTCCAAAGAAGCACAAGCTGCAAGTCCAAGACTTCGGCTATAAATAGAGCTTTTTGTAAGCCTTGGAGGCACCTAGTCTTAGTTTTTATCTAGTTTTTAAGTTTTAATACAACTTAGCTTATTTTTAGTTATTTACAGCTTTTATTTCCAGCTTTGTAACACTTTCAAAATTAATGCAAGTTTGAAGTTTTTAAATCAATATCAGTGTTAAGTTACTTAATCTTATTGTTTTGTATTCACAAATCACTCTCAAATATACCACAGCTTATGTTATGGATGATAAGCCAGTTCTGGATGGGCTTATGGACTCTCACTAGCTTGTTCTATGCAAGCTAGAGCTTGTAGATTCATTGTTTGACCCTGTTTTGAGCAAGGGTGTAGTAAGTCTCTCTTTTTCTTACTTTACTTATCTATTGCAGAACTGCTAGTTTATTTAATACAACTGTTAGTTTTAAGTTTATACTGCTAGACTAATTCATGCTTATTTAAGTGCTTATTATTGATTGAAAATTGCTTATAAGTGTTTTACTTTGTTATTTGATAATCTGTTTTTAATTAGTTGGAAATAAAAATGATTTTTGAAAATGTTAAAGGCTGTTTTGGGCAAGCAGTACTAACTCCAAGTTAGTACTGCTGGTTCATTTTACACTAACAGTACTAATTTTACACTAGCAGTACTAACTCTAAGTTACCTACCAGTACTAACCTAAAGCTAGCAGTACTAACCCCAAGTTAATACTGGTAGTTAATACTGTTAGTACTGTTGTTAGTACTGTTGTGTTTCTCTTGTTTAATTTAGCTTAATTGCATGCTTAATTTGCTTATTTAAATTTAGCTTAGCTTATTTGTCTGTCTTAAGCTTATTTGAGCTTACTTATGTCTTAGTTTAAAGTTTTAAAGTGTTTTTGTCATTCCTAGTCCTTTTCAAAGTAATTTAAATAGTTTATTCAGAGTTTTAGTTTTTTGTAACTTAAAACTCATTTTAGTTTATTCTAGTTGCTAATTCCAATTACTAAGTGCTTATTAAGGTTAGGTAAAACTTCTGTTTTAGTTTGTTTCCTTATTTATTATTTCTTTAAAGTCTTGTTAGCCTAGCAGTACTAACCTTAAGTTAATACTGGTAGTTAAAACTGTTAGTACTGTTGTTAGTATGTTGTGTTTTATCTTGTTTAATTTATGCTTAATTGCTTATTATAATTTCTAATTTAGAGTTAGTTTAGCCTATTTAATTGTCTAAAGTTTAATTGAGTTAATGAGCTTTAGTGTAAAAGTTTTAAGTATTCCTATTTTTTAATCTTGTTCCTAGCTTTATGTTCTTTGTTTTTAGTTTATCATTTTCATTTGCTTTCAGAATTAATTCCAATCATTACTCTTGTGACAAACAAACATCAATCATCATTCGTGACTCGATATTCCATCTCTAGCCTCGTTGGGACATAACGACCCGGGAACGCTCTATACTGCATCCGTTAACTTGGTCTCGCGGAGTACTCATCCTTGAGTTTTCTTTATATATAAATTAAAGGAGTAAGTTTTTTCGCGATCAAATTTTGGCGCCGCAGACGTTGATGCTAAGCAAGAATATCGTAATTTTTGACAGTTTGTTTTTTTTGAACCAGAGAATATTTCCTTCTACAAAAACATAAAAAGTACAAAAAATATTTTTCAATTTTTTTTAGTATAATTATCATACAAAAGCCAAAGAAAAAATCAAAAATATAAAAACATTGTCCATAAAAATATATAAATAAAATAAACTCCAAATTTATCAATTGTTCCTAACGTGTGGAACAATACAAATTTCCCAACTCGAATCAAAGATTTAAAACTTACCATTTGTGTTCCGTTTACTAAGTACGGACACTCAAAAAGAAATTACAAACTATAAAGTGGTATAAGGAGGTTGTTCCAAGAACTACAACCCGAAAGGAGAAATAAAGCTTCGCGGCTATCCTACTCCTCCGCTCACCTGATTGTATTTGCATTTGTGGGATGCTACCGTGAAGTATTCATTATTTGGTTTCAAGTTTGTCTAGTATTTTAGTTTCCTGTTCCGTAAAATAGATTTTGAAGAAATAAAAAAAAAAACAAAAATACTCTTCATATTCCACTATTTTAAGGCAATCTCACCCGATCTCCAAGCTGTCTCACTCAACAACAACTACATCAACAACAAGTCCTCCGAATCTTTTTGAACTTCCCATAGTCCACGATGGCTGATAATCGTAACGTATGTCAGAATAGCTCCAGGCTCCCACCGAGGGATACAGGATGCAATTGTTGTTCCTAAATTGAAGCAGCAAATTTGAGATCAAGTCATGGTTACTAACACTTGTCCAGTAACAAAGGCCAGTTGCATCGGAAATGACCAACGAGACCCACACCCACATCCGCTACGTCATAAAATCACCTCTACTTTGAGATATCCTAATGTCCCAACCACATCAATTAAATTGATTTGTTTTTCCCTTCTCTCTCGAGTGGGCAGCCGGATTATGGCCTTAGAAAGACCCCTCATCAATTCAAACATGGGATGACCTAAGTTGCTAAATTCATCAACCAGTTTTTCCCACCTTCAAAACAGACAAATCTACGAAACTAAATTACCAAGTTTCAACAAAGTTTTGGATGAGTCGTTAGTGAGCTTGTAATCGATTCAAAGAACCTTCTCCGAGCATGTCCACAACATGGATTCTCGAGCTTCACCAACTTGATACATTTTACAAACGCCTTAAATGTAATGATCAAGACCTTTGAACTCCGGCCGCAGGTGGCAATTTTTTTGGACAAAAGTCCCGCTGAATTGCTCATGCACATAGAGAGCAAGTCCAAAGTTCGTCACACTCGAATGCAAAAGCCATTATGCTAAAGTTGAGTACGAGCACTACCACCTCCGGTGTATCTCCCGAGTGCTGAATTTAGAAATACATGTAAGAGCTCTACTTTCCGACAGCAGACATCACCAGTTCCAGTCCCGCTCCCGTTAAAAGCGATCGAGCACAAGTTGTGTTACCTGCGGCGGTGCCCACTTCATATCGTGAATATGTCCGGCAACCGATAGCAACAATTACGAGATAACATCCATGAATACGTCTCGCAAGCTGCCGGCAGCAAATTTCAACCAGGAAATTCCGTTACCGTCCGCACCAATGCAAACCAAATCAGACCACCCGTATTTCCTCCATGCAACACAACAACTCAAGCCAACCATCAAAATCGTTTGGAACCAAAACCAAAACCGGGGAATGTCTATAACCAGGTCAAATCCCAAAGACCCCAGTTCACAACATTCCCCAATGTAACAACCCCCGGTTATTCAAACCCAGCTTACCCCAAGCTCCAGCGCAATCAAGCTTCGGGTGTAACCAAAACTGATTTTGAGAGCTATGTCCAGCTAAAGATGCGGTTATGCAAAATAGCAAAACCAAATCCAACAAACCGACTGCACACCAAACTCGTAAATTCCACCAAGCTTCTACTTCAAAGTTCGGTTTCTGCTTCCTAGCAACACCATTGCTAACCCGAAGGTTGAATTAAAAGCAATCACCACCAGAAGCGGTGATTTCATATGTGAACCTCAAATTCCACCTCCGAGGTGGAAGTTGAAACCGAGTAGACAAAGGAACACGTACTTCCTAACGAAAGAACCAACACTTCCAACCTCCGATAGTCCAAGTTGATGACCCATTTGCGCCTAGAACCAAAACACTTTACCATATCACTCAAGGGTAAACCAAGGAGAAAGTCCGCGAAAAAGGACTACCTTTTAGCTTTGAAATTCCATGACATTTTCTGGAATCTCCACTTCGGCTAGAGCTTCGCGGATGCTCTCCCTTCACAGCCAAAGTTTCACCGATGTTCCAGAAAGCTTGAAGTAACAAAGACAAGATCTAGAATACCAAAACACCGGATAATGAAAATTGCTCGGCAGTCATCCTAAAGACATTTCCCAGAAAAATAGGAGACCCGGGTAATTTCTGATACCATGTTGATATCCCAGAGATAGGATGAATGCTTAGCCCTGCCGATTCTCGTGCGAGCAACAATCTAATGCCACTCTCCATTGTTTGAAAAGCTTAAACTCCAAGGAATGACCAAAACAAAGATGATACTCGAGATTAGCGACCGATCAACTTCCACCCCACCGGCATAGCCGAAAAAGTTTTTGAGAAGGTTGAACCTTCTACTTTCCAGCCGATTTTGTGGTAGTTAACTATGATGCCGACCCTAGAGTCCCGTTGATTTTAGGAAGACCATTTTTAAGAACGGCAAGAGCCTTGATCGATGTTCACGGTGAAGAGATGACCTTAAGACATGATGACAAATCCGTGACTTTCAAAGTAGGTGATACGAAAAACTTCTCCTACAATGCCATGGAATCAGTTAACAAGGTCGACTTTATTGATATAGCTTGTGAGGAATATTCTCAAGAGATTTTAGGTTTCTCAGAATTATCAGCAAATGGAAATTCCACTCCTTATTTTGAACCAATTTGTTTGATCCACTTCTCCCACCCCACAATCCATTTCTATGGTAGTGATTTCATACTTGCAGAAATCGTGGCTGACTTCTGATACTTCGTATAAATTAACGAGGAATTGAAGATCCGAATGTTATCTTGAGAAGGACTATTGTTATTCTACTCCCTCGAAGCTATCTAAATAGTGAGCCGCTATCACCCACATCCTAAACAAGCAAATTATTTTCCTGAGGTTAGAAAAGAACTTAAGATTTGTGAAACCAAAACCGATGAAACATCAGTTGATGAATCTCCCAAGATTGAACTCAAGGACTTACCTCCCCACCTCGAATATGCATTTTTGGAGGGTGACAACAAGTTACCAGTCATCATTGCTAAAAATTTGAGTGTCGGGGAGAAAGCCGCTCTCATAAAGGTGTTGCAGTCCCACAAGCGAGCCATCGCTTGGAAACTCTCTGATATCAAAGGTATTAACCCAGAATTTTGTACTCACAAAATTCTAATGGAAGAGGACTACACACCAGCGGTCCAACATCAGAGACGGGTAAACCCAAAAATCCACGATGTCATAAAAAAAGAAGTTGAAAAACTTCTTGACGCTGGATTAATTTACCCTATCTCGATAGTCCCCTTGGTAAGCCCAATACACTTGTACCCAAAGAAAGTTGTATTTACCGTAGTTTTTGAGAATGAACAAAATGAGTTGATCCCAACTCATTATTACGGGATGGCGGTATGCAGTGATACCGAAAGTTGAATGAAGCCACCGAAAGTGTACCATTTTCCACTATCCATTTCATGGACCAAATGCTCGAGATCTTGAGGGAAATGAATACTTTTGTTTCTCGATGGTTTCTCGGATAGTTCCAAAATCCCCATCGACCCAAATATCATGAAAAGACACACATTTAACTGCCCATATTACGGAACCTTTGGCCTACCGCCGCATGCCCTTGGCCTCAGCAATGCACCTAGGCACGTTCCAGAGATGTATAAGGCAATCTTCCCACGACATGATCGAAAAAACGATGGAAGTGTTTAAGGATGCTTCGGTTTTTGAAGTTCTTTCTCTAAATTCCTAACCCATGTTTGGAAAAGATGCTTAACGTGTGAAGACACTAATTTAGCTTCTAAACTGGGAGAAAAGCCATTTCATGGTTAAAGAAGGCATTGTTCTTGAGCCTAAAATCTCCAATCGGAATTGAGGTCGATCGAGCCTAATATTGACGTTATCGCCAAGCTCCCTCACCCGACACTGGTAAAAGGTGTCCTGTATGTTTTTCTTGGGCAATGCCGGTTTTTAATAGAAAT
Source organism: Tanacetum coccineum (assembly GCA_026074375.1). Classification (NCBI taxonomy): domain Eukaryota; kingdom Viridiplantae; phylum Streptophyta; class Magnoliopsida; order Asterales; family Asteraceae; genus Tanacetum; species Tanacetum coccineum. The sequence goes on from BQNB010178723.1 coordinate 7,493, forward strand.
TCATTTCCATAATTTCTCAAAATAGCACGTCCCTGACCCATTTGCTTGAAAAAGAGACTCCGTTTTATTTCTCCAAAGAGTGTATTGAAGCATTTAACACTCTCAAAAAGAATCTAACCGAGGCTCCAATCTTGATTGCCCCAGACTGGAATGAACCATTTGAACTTATGTGCGATGCAAGCGATTTCCCTTCGGTGCAGTCTTGAGCAACTCAGAGAAACATTTCCGGCCTATCACTATGCAATAAAACAATGAATGAGGCGGAAATCACGTTTACACCACGACGAGAAAGAAATGTTAGCCGTGGTGTACGATTCGAAAAATCCGGATCTTTCCCTGTCATGAACAGAATGCACTTGTGTATACGTATCCATTCCGCCCTCAAGTATCTCTTTGCTAAAAAAAGATTTCATAATGCGAGATTGCTCCGATTGGTTTCTGCACCAATCAAGAGTTCGACTTTGATTTTAAGGTGACACAATAGGGAGCTGAGAACCCTAGCAGCCTGATCATCTATCACGCTTAGAGAATCCTCACGAAATGAACTGATCCAAAAGAGATAGAATGAACAGTTTCCTCTTGAAACTCTAGTTATCTATTGCTGATTCTTAGATACTAGTACCCCATGGTTTTGCTGACATTCAGCAAACTACCATGCGTAAATTTCGTGATCAAAGTGATGTCAACCCAGCAGAAAAGAAAATTCTTCAAAACGTGAAGCATATTTCTGGGAAGAACCATTTCAATTTAAAATCTGTGCGATTCAAGTTATTCGACTTTGATGTTTTTTGGCAAGGAACCCATGACATACCTCAGGCTTTGCCACGATGAGTCCCACCGGTGACATCACGGTGCTAACTACACAGCAAGAAAAGTCTTCGATTCCGTATTCCTTTTGGCCCCACGAATCTACAAAGATGCCCATGGAGTTGGTTAAAACCTCAACTCATGCCAGCGTAAGGAAAAAATTCACAACGGGATGAGATGCCGACAAAATTCCATCCAAGTTTTTGAAATCATAGACGTCCGGGGCTTGACTTAATGTGGCCATTCCCATCATCCAAAGGCAACAAATACATCCTCTTGGCGTTGATTATTTATTCAAAATGGTTTGAAGCAAAAGCGCCCCCACCAATGACGCCCAGTTGTTTGTAATTTCTTAAACCCCCTCTTCGCAGACTCGGTCCCCTCTGTGCAATCATAAGAATATGCGCGGAACCCATTTTTGTCAATGACAAAGTGCAAAGGTCATGCTTAAATACGGAGTCACTCAACGTCTCTCCACCGCTATCCATCCACAAACCAAGTGACAAGTTGAGGTATCCCAATCGCGGTTTGGAAACAATTCTTGAAAGGACCGTGGCGAAAACCTACCTTTTGTCAGAATAATCTCGATGATGCTTTATGGCTTTCCTGGTAACCGCGTACAAAACACCCATTGGGTGTACTCCATATAAGCTGGTTTACGGAAAAGCCTGCCATCTGCCGGTTGAGTTAGAACACAAGGCCTACTGGGCCTTAAAACATACAAACTTTGATCTGAAAACCGCTGGTGACCATAGGAAAGTTCAACTGAATGAACTTAATGAGCTCCGTAATGAAGCTTATGAGAACTCTTTGATCTATAAAGGAAAAGACATAAGGAATCAGACTCCAAGATCAAGAACCGCGTTTTTAACATCGGTGATCGAGTCCTCCTCTTTAACTCTAGATTAAAGATTTTCTCGGGCAAGCTTAAGACCCGTTGGTCAGGACCATTCACTGTAACCCAAGTTTTTCCGTACGGCACCATCGAGTTATCTCAAAACTCGGGGCCGAATTTCAAAGTGAATGGTCATCGTATAAAGCACTACTTTGGAGGGGACGTACCACAATTGGTAGTCCCAGATCTCCAACAATTCCACAAATGTCCGAATAAATTCAGTGATGGATCAAGGCATCACGACCTTAACGAGCGCTTTTTCGTGGGAGGCACCCCATGGCTTATCCATATGTTATAAAAAATAAGAGATGTAGTTGGTAAGATTGCTTATCTTTTTTCCATTACCGTGTTTTTCCATGTTGTTGTTAATTGTCCAGGATTTCCCGGATTGTGTAAGACTCTTAGTTTTGTCATTCATCAAGATATCTGTATCACATCCTCAGCTTCATTGAAATCCGATACCTAATCTTATTCCTCTAACGTTTTATCTTTTGGCATACCTCATAAATGGCTCTTAGGATTAATGTAGTACCCTTCAAAACATCGAGGACGATGTTAAGTTCTATGTTTGGGGGGGTATCTTCGATTGATTGTTCCTCCAGCAATGTTACCAGCGTGAACCCGTATATTTACCACCAAAATACCAAAAAAAAATGAAAAAAATTAAAAATTTTCAAAAATATAATAAAAGTAATTTTTTACATTTTGCGTTTTCTTTTGGGTAGAAAAGAATAATTTTTGGCTCGATCGGCGTGTTATCCTAGCTAGTTCCTTTAGGAGCCCAAGCTTTCACGAATTCTATTGTTTTTGAATTTAAAAATTGAAGAACGAGAAATGATAAAGTTTAAATATAAGTTTATGTCTAAGCAAGATTCTTCAAAAACATATACTAATAACTTGTTGTATTTCTCTCCCGTGAATTTCTAATCCACCTAAATCTACGTACTCAATTAAATTCCAACTAAGTCAATCGATGTTTCATAAAAAGCTTCAAATTTGTAACTTGAGTTTTCAAAACGAGAATTTATATGATTTAAAAGATAAATGCCAAAGAACATGAATGAAATGTGAATGCAAAAATGCATAATATTGAAAATTAAGCCAATGAAGCCAATGCATTTGATATTATGGAGCAAGTAAAAAGATTACGTGATAACCAACTCCGCTAGCAAACGATGTGGGGGGGTTCAAACTAAGACGCTTTAATTCTAGGTATTTGGTTTCGTGATATCACACTTGGAAGAAAGTCCCTAGGTTAGGGTTCAAACTAAGACACCAAACCTTAGCCCTATTTAGGAATAAGGTGTTGATGTGAATTTCCCACTAACCTAGCAACGGGTGGTTTTTCAAACTAAGAACACCGTTCCGTGGTCCGTGGAAAACCTACTCCGTTAACTCACAGTGTGGTAGGGGTTCAAACTCAACAACTCATTTCCTAAGCTTAAAGGACAAACTTAATTGATTATGATGTTAAAAATGTTGCAAAAATTCTAAAATTTAAATCTCGAATCAAGTTACGAAGTCTTAATAAATTATTGCATTGAGTCATGATGATTTTGAATTAGACTATAAAATAATTACCTATGGTTAAATTAAAATGAGTACACACATTCAATCGTATATCCATGTTGGGAGTTGAAAGTTCACAAGTCATAAGTATGAGGGCTTAACATATAAACTTATATCGACAATGATCTTGTTTAATTGCTTAGCTTGGAACTTGTGAAAAATCGAGGACGATGAATTTATCCGTCAGGACATCCGTAGATCACTCTGCGGACGCTTCTCATTCTATAATCCCAGTGATAATAAATAAAGAAAGTCAATCTTGTAAGAAACGAGAAAATCTAAAAATATTAGTTATAGTTAGTGTAAATTCAGAAAATGGTAAAAACGGGGCTTACATGTTTACTTCATAACATTGCGTGAGGACACACAATACCTTAGTTTGGGGGATTTGATATGTGCTTAATTACACATATCTTTTACCTTCAAAAATGAGCTTAAATAACCAAAAACAGACAAAAACTGCCAAATATATGTTTGTTTTGCATTTGTATTGTGCAGGAAACGGATATTCAAGAAAAGGAACAAAAAGAAAGCCAAACACAAACAAATCCAAGCACGGGAAGGAAAGGACCAAGTCAGTCCCCAAAAAAAAAAAAAAAGTCATGTCATTCCGCTTAAAGAAAATACAACTTGAGGCTAAAACTGCCAAGCCTAAAGGTGTATTACAAAAGATTAAAAAGATAAGGGTCAAGTGTGCCAACCAAGTAGATTGCATTAAAAGTTATACATCTCAGGGGACCAAGCTGCTAACTCCCCCAAAAAGTCATCTTGTCCCGCCTCAAACCAAAAACCCTGTTACAACTGGTAAGGCCCCCATATCCTTCTCCACTGCAAACCCCTTCTCTCCCTAGCCAAAATCATTTTATCCACCCTACTACCACACCCCCCCAGTTGTATAAAATCCATGTTGGCAATCCCTCACCTTTCCCAAGTGTCTTCAATGGCTAAGATTGACTCCAAAGAAGCACAAATGAAATCAAAGGCTGGGATTTGCTTTGGATTCACCTCACACAACAAGCACACTTCGTTTTTGCTCTCCAAAGAAGCACAAGCTGCAAGTCCAAGACTTCGACCCCCGGCTATAAATAAGAGCTTTTTGCAAGCCTTTGATGCAACTTAGTTAATCTAGAATAACTTAGTCTAATTTTTCAGTCATTTAACTCTTTTACTTTCAGCTTTGTAAAACTTTCAAGTTTTAATGCAATTTGAGTTTTAAATCAATTCACAATTTCAAGTGTTAAGGTTCTTACTTATATTGTTTTGTGTTCCAAAAAGCAATCAGTACAGCTTGTTTCTAAGTTACCTTAATCAAGTAAATCTAAAAAGTTAAGTAGTTAAAAGAAAATCATAAAAATCACTCTCAATACACCTCAGCTTATGTATGGATGATAAGCCAGTTCTGGATGGGCCTTAATGGATCTCTCACTAGCTTGTTTTTTATACAACTAGAGCTTGTAGATTGTTGATTTAACCCTGTTTTGAGCAAGGGTGTTGTAAGTCTCTCTTTTTCTCACTTTACTCAGAACTGTTAGTTCATTTGTTAGCACTGTTAGTTTTAAGTTTATACTGCTAGACTAATTCATGCTTATTTAAGTGCTTATTATTGATTAAAATTTGCTTATAAGTGTTTTACTTTGTTATTTGATAATCTGTTTTTAATTAGTTTGAAATAAAAATGATTTTCGGAGATGTTAAGGTCTGTTTTGAACAGGCAGTACTAACTCCAAGTTAGTACTGCTAGTTCACTTTTGGAACAGTACTAACTTAAAGCTACCAGTACTAACTCCAAGTTAGTACTGTTAGTTATAACAGTTAATACTGGTAGTTAAAACTGTTAGTTCAAATTTTTACATTTTCATAGCTAGCAGTACTAACTCCAAGTTAGTACCGTTAGTTATCTGTTAATACTGGTAGTTCATTTTAGCTTATCAGCTTATTATTCCTGCTTATTAAAGATTTCTTTAGTTTTTTAGAGTATATTAAACCATTTTCCTTTACTCTCTTTAAGAGTAAGCTTATTTAAGCTTATTTTCCTTTCCAAATTATTTTAATAGTGTATCAGTTTGTATCTTTTTAGCT
>BQNB010178724.1:0-12842 GCA_026074375.1 Tanacetum coccineum
ATGACCTTGCTAAAAACGATATCGTCACCGATCTTCCAAAATTCAAATATCATAAAGAACATCTGTATCCCTCATGTGAGCAAGGAAAAAGCAAAAAGGCATCTCACCCTCCCAAACTAGTTCCAAATTCAAAGCAGGGATTACACTTGCTTCACATGGATTTGCATGGTCTAATGAGAATCAAAAGCATAAATAGGAAGCGGTATGTTCTGGTAATAGTGGATGATTACTTTCGTTACACTTGGGTACACTTTCTCAGATCAAAAGATGAAGCACCAGAAGTGACTAAAACTTTCCTAAAGAAAATATAAGTCCTTTTACAAGCTCTAGTCATTATTATAAGAACCGAAAATGTCAGAAAATTCAAGAATCATGTGCTTAAAGAATACTTTGACAGTGTTGGCATCTGTCACCAATCTTCTTATGTGAGAACTCCTCAGCAGAATAGAGTCGTAGAACGAAGAAACCGGACGTTAGTAGAGGCTACTAGAACAATGTTGATTTTCTCTCGTGCTCCGTTATTCTTATGGGCTGAAGCAATTGCTACTGCGTGCTACACTCAAAACCGCTCCATCATTCACTGTCGATTTAACAAAACACCATACGAACTTATTAATGGCAGAAAACCATATATCTCCTTTCTTCATGTATTTGGGGCTCTCTGTTATCCTAAGAATGATCGTGAAGACATTGAGAAATTGGTGCAAAAGGTGACATTGGTTTTTCGTTGGTTATTATGTTAATTCCTGTGCTTACAGAGTTTAAAACCAAAGGACAAAGAAAATCATGGAGACAATGAATATGACATTTGATGAGCTTTCAGTTATGGCTTTTGAACAACGCAGTTCAAAACCTAAGCTTCAAAGCATGACTTCTGGGCAAATTAGTTCAGGACTCGATCTTACTTATGCTCTGTCAACAATAACAACTCAACAACCAACTGAACGTGAATTAGATTTACTGTTTGAAGCTATGTATGATGATTATATTGGTAGTCAACCATCAGCTTCTCTAAGAACTGCTCTGGCTGCTCAAGCACCTCAAGTTCTTCAGACACCAACGACATCTTCAACAACAACAGACACTGCACCGACACCAACAAATTCATCCTCTCAAGCTACAAATATTCAAACACGTCACAGGATGTTGACGAGCTCAAACCACAACAACAACATGTTCAGCAACAAGATAATCAAGATCTACTCTAGCCCAAAATTGTTGTTGATAATGTTTTAAATGCTATGCTCGATGGGAATACATTTGTAAATCCATTTGCTCCACCATCCACAAGTGCTGTTGAATCATCATCTTCACAATATGTGGATCAATCAAACATGCATACATTTTATCAACCTTACCCTCATGAATATTTATGGACTAAGGATCACCCTATAGAATAAGTGATAGGAGAACCATCATGACCAGTTTTGACAAGGAATCAACTCCGAACAGATGGTGACATGTGAAAGTATGCATTAACTATGAGTACTATGGAACTAAGAAATGTCAAAGAGGCTATGATTGGCCCTGCATGGATTGAATCAATGCAAGAAGAGCTTCTCCAATTTAAAAGACTTGATGTATGGATGTTAGTTCCTGCTCCATATAACATAAAACCCCTTACTTTAAAATGGTTATTAAAAAACAACCATGATTAAGAGAACACGGTCATCCAAAACAAGACTAACATGGTTGTGAGAGGGCATCACTAAGAGGAAGGAATAGATTTTGAAGAATCCTTCACTCCGGTTTCTAGAATGGAAGCTATCAAGATATTTTTGGCATATGCTGCACACAAATCATTCATCGTGCTGCACACAAATCATTAAAAGAAGACGTGTACGTCTGTCAACCTAAAGGTTTCATCGATGCTGATCATCCAAGCCATATCTACAAGTTAAAGAAGGCTCTATATGGGTTAAAGCAAGCACCAAGGGCATGGTATGACGAATTGTCAAAGTTTCTCCTACAAACTCACTTCTTTATAGGTACCATTGATCCTACGCTGTTTATAAGACGCCTCGACGACGACATCTTAGTGGTACAGGTCTATGTAGATGATATTATCTTTGGTTCTACAAACCCTAGGCATACTCAATTATTTTTTGAGCTTATGAAAAGCCACTTTGAAATGTCGATGATGGGCGAAATGACGTTTTGCCTTGGTTTACAAGTTAACCAATCCCCCTGTGGCATCTTTATAAACCAGTCCAACTACATGTTAGAAATCCTTAAAAATATGGAATGAAAACTTGCTATCTCGTTGGAACTCCAATGGAGATCAAAGACAAGGTTGACCTTGATAAGAATGGGACTCCAGTCGATGCAACAAAATATCGTAGCATGATTAGTTCCCTAATGTATCTTACGTCAAGCAGACTAAACATTGTATATGCTACTTCTTTATGTGCTCGGTTCCAGGCTGAAGGATATCTTAACACACACAAGGTATGTATTCGATCTAGGGTTTAGAGAGAGAAAGAGAGGAGGTTAGATGAACACTTAGTGAGAGAAAGAAAGAAAGGAATATTAGATTACTATATGAAACAAATGAACAACCAGCCCTCTCCAAGGTGTGGAGAGGGGTACTTATATGCCTAGCTTGGCCGGCCATGGACCCCTTGATGGGATTTCCATAGGCCTTGGGCCTTACAAGACTATTTATTTTCCAAACATTTCTATACGAGCTATCTAACGATATAATGGGAGTGACCGATACTTTTCATGATCCTAAAAATCTCCCCTAAAGGAGGTCACTCCATTTTACAAAAACTTAAACCTAGCATACTATGCTTTGTCTTCAGTCTTATGCTCGCAGACTTGATTTCTTGAGTTTATCTTGTGAACATGATATAGTGATCATTGACTTTAGGCTTTAGCTTGTTCTTGACTTGTAAGTGATCTTTAGCCTCTTGAGATCATCAACCAAGCATAATCTCTTATCATCATCTTGTGATCTTTTGCCATCTTGTGTACTTGTGACCTTCGGATTGACATGCTCATACTATTCTTGATTGTTTAACTTGATAGCTTGAAATAAGACATCTTTCTTAATATTCTTTAACTTTAACACTTCGTCACTTTGAGAAAGACGTACGATATCAGAGTAGCGGAAGTCTTGAAACATGTACATAAGCTTTCATAATGTCTTTATATTTGTCGGTCGAGTATGAGCATGTGGCTATGAATCATTGAGTCAGCTGGAATCGGGTACCTCCATCTCCATCTTTATATGAGTATGCAATAAAATAGTTAGCAATAAAGTTAGGGGACGAATATGGCTTTGTCATTCGCCCGTGTTTGGTTGGATTAACCTTCAAATCTGTGAGGATCGACCTGCGATCATGTAGATTCAATTTAAGAAGAATATCCTTGACAAGATTTCCAGCTTACAGTATTGAATCTTTCTAACACATGTGTATTAGATTCATCATACTCATCATGTTCTTATTATTAGAATGTCTCAAAATAGACAGCACGATAAGAGTGAACTAGTGAGTTACTGTCTCACCGATTGAATAAAAATTGATTTGAGAAAATCAATCGACGTGTCACTTGCTAAAGTGATTTTGCGACACATCGAGAGTTTTAAGCATTTTAAAATTCATCAACCAATTCATATACTAGAACAAGTTTGATTCATATAGAATCGCACCATCGATTCTTTCTAGTTATCATAAGTTTGATTCATAAGAATCGCACAAGTCACCTACCAAGAGCTTGTTTGATGTTGGCTCAAGCAGGATTTCCATCGTCATTGTGAATACTTTAGTATCACTATGATGTTCTGGCAAGATCACAAGGATAATGCGTAGGACTCTTGATATATTTACTTGTTATCACAGTATGTGAATTAACAAATATTTTGTATTTATGTTCTAGTATGATTTATGGATGATCTCTTTGGCGCTAGACTCAATAGTGCACATTTGATTTTAGTAATTGAAGGCTGGAGTAGATTGTCACCTTTTTAATACCAACTAACTCGGAGTGAGAAAGTCAATAGAAATGTGTTTAATCTCCGTGAAAAATTAAACAGAAATCTTTTAAGAGATTCTGAGTGGCTAAGGAGGGTTGTGCATTGTATCACTTGGTCCATGATGTCAGTCTTTAATGTCAGCAATCATCTTTGTGATTCTTAAAACGGATGTATTGACCCGGTTTCTACCTAAGTGTAAGGAGGGCTTCTTTCTTTTCACCCTTTATCTGAACTTTTCTTTTTAATTCTTTGACCCCTTCAGTGCTTACCGAGACTTCATGACTAGTACCTTGTTGGGTTTGTTTTAGTACTAGCTCCATTTCAGTCAGCACTATTCCCTTATTCTCACTTTTACTCCTTTTTTACATCATGCCTAAGGACTTCTACACTATCTAGTGGATTGTCCCTGGGTAGATCCCTTTGGTTCTGGTTGGATCGTGGGAACGAATACTTATACCTAACCACCTTATGACTCCAAATAATTAAATACATGGTTGGTCTTTTGGTATCATTCACAGCCTTAAAACCATTTGTAATGCTCCCCCTCAACATGTGCATCGATATTCAAAAACGTTTAGCACATAAAGGGAGAAGCTTGCACTTGAGTTGTTAAATTCACATCTTTAGCCATATATTTTAATCACATTTTCTCCCTTTATCAAAAATGTCAAATCTCTTGATATTTTGGATATCAATTGATTCAAATATTAATGCTTTCGGGGAAAAATGTCTAATTATTAACAAGTTGATTATTGGAACATTTTAATGCTCACTCATAAATTATGAGGGTATTATATGGTGTTTGAGTATGTTAATTTGAATTTTTTTTAATTTACTAAGAAATTCTTGAAAACCTTTGTACTCGAGCACTCCTTATTATCACCATTAAGTCTATACAACATATATATATATATATATATATATATAGTTAGGATCAAATAAGAAGTTTCCTTAAAATAAAAAGGATAAGAAGTAACTATAACCGCATATCCGAGATGCATCGACTTGAATTAGATGCATCTCTATAATATTAGATGCATTATAATGCATCATAATGTGTTTTCTAGCTTTTAATTTGATGCGTATATGTATTTTAGATGCATTTCATAATTTCTCTTATTTTGTGGTATCTACATGTGTGAAAAAATCTATGAAAATCCATTATTTGCACCATATAACATCAAATTAACTTTCGAGACTTTATATAGGTGATCTAGTTGAATAGAAATGCATCTAATGAAAGTGTTGTTTTGCATCTTCAATGTGTATTTTTAGTCACTTCTCACCATTCTATTTTAATTTTACTTTATCACTAGATCCCTACTCTCTCTCTCTCTCTCTCTATATTTTATATATATATATATATATAATTATATATATATATATATTAATATATTCATAAGTTTATAATATACGAAATGACCTTATAGCGACGAACACAATATGACAAAGTCATATTGTTCGTTGAAGTAGCCGGAGGTTAGTTTCGTAGTATCTCCCACCAACAAACTTTTCCAAGCTCCCCTCATCCTTCTCTCCTTCAGCTGCTTGTCAATCGCCTTGATCATGATATGAGCTCTTATCTTTTCTAAGGAACTTCATCTTCTCTGTAGCAGGTACTCCATTTGGATATTCTTAGTGATGTCATCAAGCGAAGTTCGAAGCCTTGTTAATCTGCCATCACTGAACTTGTAGAGTTCATCTGAGCATATCAACCTGTTTATGTCCTTGGTTGTCAAACATTAATTGGAATCCTTGAGGGTCTCGTATATGGAGTGTTTGGATTCCTTTTTTCCTGATGCAGGTCTGGTAGTTTATGGGCTTGGTGACGTTGATCTATCCTTTCTTGGTAACTTTCGACTCATGTTAAAGATTCTTCGACTTCTTTTGAATCATCCATGCTTCTGGTGACATGCGTTGTGCTACGTAGCAAAAGTCAGTAACATCAATCGTCGAGAGAGTGATTAGTGCGCTATTTCTGAACAGAAAGCATCATGGATGTACCTCGATGTCATTGATACGACGTGTAGGAACGTCGCATTCTTGAATGTGTAAAGTTCGTTATCGGCTCTTCGTACTTCAATCTCTTTAGATTACCCTACATATGTTTCGCATTACTCCGACTCGAAGTCTCTGCAGATTTAAATTTAGTAGATTACTCATCATGACCCTAGATTCCAAGCCTCGTGCATACGCATAGAAGGTCTTACATTGTTTTCTCTAATGAGAAATACCCCATATTGCATGTTTATCCTAGGCAACTTTAATAGAACTCCATATGTTTGAAACCATGTCTTCAATGCCTGGAAGATCATACTAAGCGGCCTTTGTCTTTTTTGTGGAAGTCATATAGGTCATGGTCGAAATTCCTCCTTGTAGATACTTGAGATCGTTGTTGAAGAAGTAGTCAACCGTACTATTTGGCGATTCCCATTCATGACTAAAAGGAGGGGTTTGGTAAGATCAAATGGATAATCACCAACTTCTGGGTTGTCCCAATCTAGTTTCTCCAATAGAGTTTTGTAAGATTCTTCAAAGTCATATTCCAACTCAGCAAAATTAGTATGTGTGTCTTTGAGAGGTTTAAATGTTGGCCCTAACAGGGTTTCTTGAGTCAGATTGGTGATATTCAGGCCGTTCATGATGTATGCATAGAAGTCAATAGGAATTCATCAAAGGTTTTTAAAGATTTATCAGCAGTAGCTGCAAGGGTCATTAACCAGCTTTGAGTTGGTCCTTGTTGAGGAGTCTTGCCAACATTCCAATTAGGATCAGTAGGTTCTTGAGGTTTCTTAGGTTTGGTAAACCAGTCATGTTTATATACAACCTCTCTTATGGGTTCTTCATTATCATTACCCAGATTCCCTTCTTGATTATGTGGCATATCAGAATCTAAAACCTTAAACTCTGGTTCCTCTGCTTGAACAGACTTTCCAAAAGAATTTGATTGAGACTTGGTGCCTTTGAATGAGCCAGACTTTTATTCTTTAGTTTTTGGACCTTTTGTTGGTTCAACATCCATGCTTGTCTTCCTTTTCTTCAACCCTCGGTCTGATCTAGTAGAAGGGTCACGATCTCTCTTTAAAGAATATGTGTCACCATAGGATTCAAAGAGGTCCTTATTGAGCTTGTAAGATTTGACCAATGCATCATATAGTTCTTTATGTTCTAAAGAAGCTTGATACGATTTACTTTTTTGTATCTTGTCTAAGAGAATCTTTTTTAATTCAAACTCAGAGAGAGATGTCGCAGCCTCATATGTTGATTTTGATTGAGAAGAAGATTTGGCTACAATGACGTTCTCAAGTGATTCATTAATGGCACCTTGGATCATAGGAGTGGAAAATTCTGATACTTCCTTAGGTAGGATCTGAGGGAGTTGACTCTTAACTTCATCTTTGATGATATCCTTAATAGATTTCTCAACGAGATTAATGTATATATCCTTCTCTGCTTGAGCTTTCTTCTCAAATTCTTCTGTGTATGACCAGAGAGCCGTTTGAGTAGCAAATCTAATTCTTGTACTAAGATGGTCATCCACCATTGTAAGAATTTGTGATCTGATAGATATGAGGATCTGAGCAGAATGATCAACTTGTTTTAATTGAGAAAGCTCCTTCTTCAAGGTAGAAACTCTATGGTTGAATTCGAATAGGGAAGAGAAATCAGGAAGAGCAGGAATTAAGGTTGTAGAAGGTTCAGTTGTTGGTTCGAGAGTTGGTGTTGACTGTTGTGAAATGGAAGTGAATGGTTGAATTATTGGAGGAACGGTTGTTGCAAGAACAATAAAAGATTCCAGGATAGCCATTACAGGTACTAAGAGAAGAGGGGGTGCTTGAGTGCTTGATTCTTCTTGACAAACCTTGACATTCATCATAGAAGCGACTTCATTGACGACTGGTAGAACATTATCCAAGATAAGAAATTTACTTGCAAAGTCAGATGACACAGGAGAGCTTTGCTTTGACCCTTCAGTCTTCTGTGAAGTAGTAAGTGTCACGTGTGCATCTTCGACGACTTGCTCATACAACTTTTCTTGAGAACCACTTTCATGAGTAGTGTTAGTCATATCTACATCTCATTTCCATACGTCTTCATGTTCTGCAACTTTTGATCTCACATTCACATCCTTGTATAAATCATCATACTCTTCGTCATCAAATTCCTTGTTTTCATCATTTGTTTCTTCATCAGTAGGTACAGAATAGTCAGGAGTATGTACGTACTCTTCTTCTTGTGTTTCTTCTTCTTCATCAACATTCAGATTAAGATTAGGATTCTCCTCTTCATCTGAATCAGTCCTTTCGCTATCTTGTGCATCATTACCACCATCATCATCATTTTCATTCCCTTCACTATCTCCCTATGATTTGTTGTCACTCTCAGAAGAATCTGCTTTAGACATATTGGGAACCCCTAGTTTCATACCAGTTCCTTCACTTATGTCAGAAGATTTAGCTTTTGACTCATCAGGAACCTCTGATTCAAAATCAGCTCCCTCACTTGATCCACTTGCTTGAAGCTTGTGAGTTTCTTGCTTGCTTTTCTTGAAAGCTTTCTTTAGCTGAGAATATTCAAGTAGTGCTGCATCCGAAAGTAACTCAATTCCTTTGTCTCTTTCAGCCTTAGCTGGTGCTTTCTTCTTCGATACAGACACACCAGGAGTATCTATGATGACAACACCTGCTGTTGGGCATCATTAGGTGGACTTCTTGGCAGTCTCTTAACCTCTCTTTGACTTCTTTTGTAGGTTTTCTCTTTAGGTGAGGCTTTAGGACATTCGTGAGTTTAGAGGGAGAAGCAGGCTTCTTGAAACTTTCTTGCCTCATCCTTATGAGGTGTAACTCCTTGTAGCTAGCCAGGTAAGTCTTATAAGCTATTTGGTTTCCTTATCTCGGACTTGACGTGTACATAGATTCAGGAAGTCGAGCTCCCATAAATTTGAGATTCTTCCTTTGCAGAGACGAATCTCAAAGTGTTTATCAAATAATCATCTCTGGAGGTATGCATGCCAATCTTGTTCCTCTTGGAGACTGTCTTGTCTTTAGTAAGGAATTGGTGAAGGATAACTATGGTGAATTAAGGGTAGTACATCTTCTCTTGCTTTTTGTGACCACTGTTGTCGATCTGGTAAGTGAAATCTTCCCAAAGTAGTTCAACATAGTCCACATTCTTCTTATAGTACATTCCCTAAAGGATTTGTGCTCTAGAAAGACAAAGATTGTCAAGACCGGTTGTCTTTCCAGATAGACTTTTGTTGATGATAGTAGAAAAAGTTATCCAAGGTTGATGCATCTGATCAACAACAACATTAGTGATTGACTTGATTTCCTTAGTATGACCAAGTTCTTTGAAAAAATACATAATAACTTCTATAGTGGGAAGTCCATCAAAGTCTTGACCATGTACTCTAGGGCAGATATGAAAGATATCTCTGAAAGTTCCTAAATTGAGGTAGAATTTATTCTTTCTGTCCATTCTGAACCTGTAGGAAGTGTCATGCTTTTGGATAGAATCCCAGAATTGGTTCATGTAAACCTCTAGAACATCTGCAGTGCTGAGAAATGCAAAATAGCATGGAGTGAGAGCAAGAGCATCCAAGACAACTTGAAATGTAGGTTCTCTCTAAGTCTTTCCAGGATTGAGTCTCCCGTTGCATTTTCTAATCTCCAACCTTTTCTCCTTGGGGACAAGTTCAAGGCAAGTTTGGCTTGTTGAGTAGTAATGAAAGACATGATTCTGTTAAGATTTATCACAGTCAGTTCATATACAAACAAATAAATATTTCATTGAAGGACAATCTAGATTATGAAGAATAATTATAGATGCAAGACTGATTTTCACTAGGGATTAGGCATATAACTACTAGGCGAATAATTGACACACATGACAATTAACATGAAACTAGGAGACACTCATAATCATATAACATCCTAACTATAGGAAATATATAGAAGGAGAGGCAATCACAAAAGATTTCTAAGGAAAACTAGTCCTAAATTAACCACTATGTGACCATTTAAGGATAACTTATACTTAATTTAGATTACATGATTAGATTACCAAGATTACGAGATTAGTTCTCCTAGTGAAAAAAAACATGTATAATTTGCCTAATACATGTGTATAATTCTCCTAAGTATACTTGTATAATTCGCCTAATTCAAGTGTGTATAATTCACCTAAGTTTACGCGTATTATTCGCCTAAGTGTATGCGTATTATTCGCCTAAGTTTTTGCGTATTATTTACCTAAGTATACGCGTATTATTCTCCTACGTTCAAATCGTATAGTTCTCCTAACTTGTGGTGTATAATTCGCCTAAGCTGGGGCGTATAATTCACCTAACTTATGGCGTATAACTCGCCTAACTATACATGTGTATAGTTCACCTAGGCAAAAATTACACTAACAATTTTACCCACTTTTGAGCATCCAAATCCATTCAAACATGATCATACATCATCAGAGAAGCAAACTAACATTTGTTCCACATGAATTAACCACAAAAATCTTGTCTTTTGCTTTGTTAGACTCGTAAGAACACGAACAACCCAAATGAGCCAATTTTTGTCGTAAAACATGTTTAATACTCAAGAAACTACTTAGAAACACTTAATATATCATTCTTAAACACAAACCTGTGAACTTTTTAGGTTTTTAACCCACTTTAAAATTTTTGAAATCAAGAATAATCCAATGC
Organism: Tanacetum coccineum; assembly: GCA_026074375.1. Taxonomy (NCBI): domain Eukaryota; kingdom Viridiplantae; phylum Streptophyta; class Magnoliopsida; order Asterales; family Asteraceae; genus Tanacetum; species Tanacetum coccineum. Next base: position 10,683 of record BQNB010178724.1, read on the forward strand.
ACATACATATGTTTACCCTATTTAAAACTGTTATAGGTACATGTTCTAGACCCCTATAGGACCAAAACCCCTCAATCAATTTGAGGTTTCATCCACCTTACAAGATGATGAAATTTCAATCAATTATTAGGGTTTTTCGAGCATAATTCCATGATTAAGGGTGATTAATAGGTGTTAAGGGTATTGATTGGAGTAAATTCAACCCTTTTTATATAAATATATAAATATAAATAAATATAAATATATAACAAGGATCAAAATCTATAAAATCAATGAAACCGGAAGTAGTATATGATGTTCCCAGATCGTAGTCCCAACGAGGAGTGAATTGGAAAGTCGAGAGTCGGTTTGGTATTTGATGTTTGAATGAAAAAAAGCTTTGGACTTGGTTTTTCTAATTAAAATGCAAAAACAATTAAGGAAAATCTAGGAACGAAAGATAGAATGATTAAAACCTAAAACTTAGACGGAAACGTAAAAACGCGAGTTTAAAAAAAACTAAATTATCAAAAATTAAACCCTAAATGATGTTTTAAAGTTTTTCTATTCTAAAAGAACTAAATTAAAAGAAAAATTAAAGAAAATTCTAAAACGAAAGCTTAAAAGGAGGAAAAACGAAGAAAACGAGAACCGGGCCCGAAACCCGTTCTTTAAAAGATGAAATTTTGCAAAAATGACCCTACGAAAGTTTTTCTATTTTTCCTAAGTGCAATATGACAAAATAAATTTTCTAAAAAAGAAAAATATTTTTTTGATTTTTATTTAATTTATTATAATTTAAAAACAGTTTAAAAGAAAATAAATGATAAAAAATAGTAAACAAACTTGAAAAATTCTGAAAAATTTACTAAAAATACTTTAACTAGTGCTGGTTCTAAGAAAAATATAAGATTTGAAATTCAGCTTATAAATAAGCCAGCAATAAGCTAAAAAGGGCTGAAGTGAAAAAGGGAAAAAAGACTACAAAAATTAAATGGGGGAAAGTATAACTGGATGAGCTATTGGAGCACTTGGTAAACACGTATGGCATTCAAACGAGAGGTCAGGGGTTCGAGTCCCACTTTTTTACTTGCTACAGTACTTTTTTTTAGAAACTTATAAAACAAATGGAAAGGAACATTTTTTATAACTACAACATTTTATTAAACTTATCAAATAAGCTGAAAAATGAGCAAACAAGTGGGCAGTTTAGCTATTTTTTACTCAGTCTAAATAAGCTTAACTGTTTGATCTTTTAAGACAAATAAGCACAACTAATTAAGAACTAAGCATAAACAAACTGTTATCTATACTAAATAAGCCTAAATTAAACTAAATAAACACAATCAAATAAGCAAATAAGCAGGGAAATTAAGCAACAATAAGGGAGGCAGAATACCTATATATAAACTAAGGACAAAAAGCTAGTTAAACTAAGGGATTATCTAGGGAAATAAGCTAAGGGAAAAGCAAACTAACCTAAGCTATGGGGTCTAGTTAGCAAGTTTATCCTAGAATAAGCTAAAAAATATAAGCAAATAAGCAGAAAAAATGAGCAATAATAAGGGCAGACTAAATTAAACTAAGTCCTAATACTAAGCTAGCTGCTAAGGGAAAATAAGCTAGGGAAAGAAGGAAATAAGCAAAGACAGGGGAAACCTAAGCCTAGTAAGCTAACAAAGGCAAAGATAAGCTAATTAAATAGACAGATAAGCTAGAGAGTTAAATAAGCAATAACCCTAAACTGCAGGCCAAAACAGTTAAAATGCTCACTAATGGCTTAAAAATAAGCCACCTAGAGGGATTCCTAAGGCCTAAGGCTTATAGGGTCTTGTAGTTTGGCTTATTGGCTTTCTATAAAAGCCCAAAAAATACTAAGGGTTAAAACAAATAAGCCAAGAAAAAAGGGTGCAAAGAGACTGTTTTGCACCAGGGGAGGTTTTTACAAGTAAAAAGGGTTAAAAGCCAGCTTATAAATAAGCTGGAAAATAAGCTTAAAAATGGAAAATAGCTTAAAACAGATTTAGAGGGACACAAAAGAAGCTTGTGCACAAAATTTCATAAGCTAGAAATCATTTTTACCATCTGATATTGAGAAATGAAAAATGCAGTTTTAACCAAAGAGACACTTAGAAAAGAGTTTGACAGATTAAAAAGACTCAAGTGAAACCAAAAGAACTC
>BQNB010178726.1:0-12842 GCA_026074375.1 Tanacetum coccineum
AATGTGTATTATACTAAGATGAAAATTCAATCGCAAGACATTTTCATTTATGCATTTGTTTGTTTTGTTATGTTTGTTTCATATACTTTGTATATATTAGTAAATCAAGGATTACACTAAAATGGGGGGAGGGGATTTGTTGGTGATTTTAGTGTCATCAACTATTTTAGGTAATGGCTATTTAATAGAGATCGATGAGATTTCATATTCGGCTCGGATACGAGTTATGGAAGTGTGGAGTGCACACTCGTTGAGCTAATATGAACTCGACCATGACAGAAAAGCGGGGGTCAAGGGGCAGCGCCCCTTGCGGGGTGAAGAGTCGTGACTGTTAGGAATTAACTAACTTTTAACTGACTTTAACCGCTTTAACAGTCAAATTGTTTTGTTTATATAAAAACATATCTGGTCTCTTATTACATACGAATATTAATACAATTCCTCTTTGTTCTTACTTTGATCTCTTGTGCCTAGAATCAAAGTGTTCTTCTTAGCTGAATTAAGTACTTTGCAACGTATATATCTTGATAATGAATTGAAATGGTCGGCAAGAATGTGCAAATGACTACTGACTGTGCAAGCAATAATCTGTTTTCTTGCAACAGGTTGGTGCTAGCTTTTGAACTATACTTTTGACTTTTAAGGTCAACTTATCCACAATATATTTCAAAAGTTGACTTTTAAGGTCAACCAAATGCAATTAGTTGTGCACCTCAACAAGCCTTTGGATTAGAGTCTCTTTTCTTCATAGCTGCTTGAGTACTTCCATTAGTAACTATTAAGCCTAAAATCTCATACGGAGGGCCGGCCCCTGATTCTAATATCCTTTTCTTGGAGCACAACTCAACAAAATAAATCTAACAGTATCAAATTCATAAACACATGGAACGCAACTCAACTAAAACCGAAATAATCAAGAAAAAAAAGGTACATTTCTCGGAGATACAAACCTCTCTAAAAACAGTGTCGCCGTCATTGACAATCTTAGGAGGACCATACTTATGAAAAGCAAATTTACTTGTATGGTATATGGCTGAAAGAATTGGCTAATTTGCATAAGTCAATAATATAGTTTTCTAATTCCTTGCCTTAACAGACTACATTTATACAGAACCACGACATAGTATATTGATTATGAAACTTAATAATTACACAAGGGAATAATATACGTGAATGACAAAACAATTTGCATGCCCGACACATGCTTTTCGGAATACCACTAAGCATATAAAAATGTGGATACTATACTATTATGAATTTATACAAAGAACTTTATATCTGATAGTTTTTTTAGACCCTTTAAGGTTAACAAAGAAGAGAGTTTTTACTGGGAGGTTTTATTCAATGTACGAAAGTATACGCCTTCTCTGAAATTATTGATAGAGGCACTCATGATGGTATATTGCCTTTATTGTACTCACTAGATTAGCTTGTAGAAACTTATTGGCCTACTGAAATTGCAAAACCCATTCCTATTGGGAAAAAGAAAAACAGAGAATATTAGAAACCAAGAGACTGATTGATCAAGTTGAGCATTATGAACATGTTACTTTTATTGGCTTATGAGTTTTAGTCTTGTTATACAATTTGAATACAAACATAAACAAACAGCTCCCATGGCTAACACCTACATGAGTTCCATTTAAGAAAGTAAACATCCACAAAACCAATCATTCCAACTTTCATTAACACAACTCAGCGCCAAAAACAGGAGCAGGTCTATATCCTAAGAAGGCAGTCAGTCGGTAAGAAAAAAAATAGTTTAAACACGAACTGTAAAAAAAAAAAAAAAAAAAGGAAAAAAAAGATAACCTTAGAAGTTTATTAAGTTTCTGAATGAATTTTAGGAACTAGGTAGGGTGCCAAAGCTTATAAGGTGGGTGGAGAATTAAATGGGGGAGGGTTTGCATTCATATCTTGGTAGGTAATTGAAGACAATGAAGTTAGTGATGGGTATGTGTAGGTGTAGTTGAGTGTCAGCAACTCTGTCCTTGAGGGTTTAAATGTTTACTAAACAGAGGAAGACAAATAAGGTAAAGAATTCGACGACTGGTTACTCCATGGTACAAGTTTTAAACCGTGATTTACAATATCATATAGTCTTTAGATACTTTAACAGTTTGATGATTTTCATCTACTACTTGTGTTAAATTTGTGAGATATACCAGGTACTCTTGATTAGCCTTCTATTCTAGCTGCTGTAACGAGACTGACTTTTGCAGGAATTTGATAGAAAACCAAGTCAACAGGAGTCAAAGACGTGAAATCTGTCATTCTGTCGTGTGAAACAGTTTTGCCCATTTCCTTATGACCACATCCAACGTGAACTAAAAAGCATTATCCATGTAAGGACTTCAAATCCTCATATACGAGTTAGGAGGACCATACTTATTTTGCAACAACACATTCCTACCCTTTTACTAATCCTTGTTCTTGTGAATACAAAAAGACATGGATGAATCTCCTCATTGATGTTAGTTAAATTCAACCACCTTTTAAAGTGGATATATTTCAAATTTAAATTGTTTGTAATTTAATAGCCAAATTGTTTGTTAAAATTTAGAACCAGCAAAGACTTTTTTAAGAAGGTACTAATCTCTTACATCTATGTATTTCTAAAGCTATGTAATTTTGCATGTCTTAGTTGTAGATGTAGACTCAGACTCGTGTATATATTAGCGGTCCAATCTGGTTTCTTGTTTGTTTGTTTGTTTGTTTTATCTCTGACGGGTTAAATGGGTTGGGATACAAGAGTTGACTGAAAATGAAAAAGATACATGTCTGATGGGTCGCATAGAGAGTTCTATATAGGTTTTTCATAGGTCAATTTCATGGTTCACTTGGTAGCAGAAACCGTAGGTTGAGCTTGGTGAAATATGTGTGGTTATGGATACTAACACGAGACTGGTAAAAGTACAAACACCAATTCGGACACCATCCATAAAACCAAGGAGCCACGATCAAACCTATAAACTTGACGTGCACGAACTATCAAAATCAAGCTATCAAACAAGACCCTTAATCCCACACACAAACTGAAACCCAAATTCTGTAACCCTAACCTGAACTGGAACTAGAGCAAGCGAACCCAAAACCTCTTTGACAAACACGTAATCTACTTGACAACATTACACCTCTTGCTATTGTTATTTCACTCTCAAATGGACACACTTGAGTCATCATCATAATTTGAACACATAATACATTTTACCCTCCACACTCTCAAAAAATCTTACACACCAGCTACTTATGCTTAAAAATAAGGGCTAATTACCTAAAAATGTAGTAAACTTGACACTTTTTGTCATTGTATGTAGGCTACTATTTTTTTTGTCATTGTGTCGCTGAACTTTTGAATTCTTGCCACTGTATGTAGCGTGTCACCGGATGCAACCTTGTGTCTGACGTGGCACCGGTTAATGCTGAAAAAAAAACGTTTTTTAATACTTTTCTTTTTATTTACCCCTTTTATTAGCCTTTTTTAATTTAATTTCTTTTCTTATATATTATACCCCACCACTTATCATCTCTTTACCATTTTATTCCCAATCCCAATCACACAAAACCCTAGATCCATGAGGTCTTCATCATCTTCATCTTCAAGATCCAGGTTCAAACGTTACACCAAGGAGGAGATACTTGCTAGAACTCATTGTGATTGTCCTTTGCCTATCGAAATGCAAGTGGCATGGACCATTACAAACCCCGGAAGAAGATTCAAGGGATGTCCGATCTATGTAAGTAATTATTTCGTATGTTAGTTTTAATCTTTGTTTCAAACCCTGATGTTATTTATCACAGGATGAGGATGAAAAATGTCACTTTTATGGTTTTTTCGATGATGAACTACCAAGTGATTATTACAAAAAGTTGTTTTTCAATCTCCATGAAGAAAACAAAATGTTGAAGAAGAACCTGGGAAAGAACATGTACAAGAACAAGAAGAAATCCAACAACAGTGATGAAGGGTGTATGGAAATGGGTGAATTGAAGGATGATTTGACTTTGATCAAGTCAAAACTCCAAATGTATGACAAAGTTGTGGTTGTCTTAGTCATTTTGGTAGCATTTGTTGTTGCAAGTAGGTTGTTTGCTTAATCAGTGTTAGGATTCATGTAATATGACAGTATTTTAGTTTGTTATGTTGAATGCAATGGTTTCTTTTGGTTATACTTGTTATTAAAACATGTAAATATGATAACAAATACACTTCACACTAGGTAATTAACATAATATGAAAGCAATTAGACATTCATGTCATTACTTGTTAATGCCCATCCAGATACAAAACATGAGCATTACATGTTTATAGTTACAGGACATAATAACCAAAGGTTAAGTTTAAGTGCACAACATATAGATACAAAAGAAGTGCACATTAAGTTTAAGTTACACATCATATTGTCTAATTCCACAACATAGTGTACAATTAGAAGTGGAATTTTCAGTTGGTGTTCTATCCAAACTGTGAGGATATGTCTTTGTGGCTGCCGTTTGCCTGGTTGATCCTTGCTAAGCTTTTTTAAGGATTCTTTTCACTCCTTCCTCGTTGCATTGGAATGACCCCCAAAAGTTCCCCCTTGCTCATTGGTTTGGTTTCTTGGGTATGGTTCTTTGAAAAGGCATCACTTGGTTATCAACTGCAATTCCATCACTTGCTGCTGTTTGTGAGCTTTGAGTAGGTGCAGTTTGCACTGTCTGACTTTCTTGAATTTCAGAATCATGCATAGTCTCCTCTTGTGTATTTTTAATAGAATCAGACTCATTTCCATGAATACCAAACCATGCTCCCACCTTCCTAATCTAGGACCTTTCCACCTACCTCTTCCACTGATTCTCAAGTCCCTATTAGCAACATTTTCCTTAAAGTACCACTTTTCTTAGTTTTAGAAGCCATTGGACAGTTGATCTAGAAACCACCCACATCAATTGAATTAAAACTAAGTGTTCCTCAACTGGAGGTATTGGAACAGATGGTGGAACTAAGGGTTTAGTTTGATCATCAACAGATTCATAAGGTATTGGGTTTTTCCTTGGTTTACCTTTTTTAGCAAGGGGTTTTGGTGGTAGCAACACAGTTTGGTTCTTGCAACCAGACTTGTTATGACCCTTTTGAAAACAATTAGAACAAGCCATTTGAACCTCAGACCTAGAAATCTTATTTGGGTATTTAGTTTCATGAGATGCTCTTTATTCTTTTTTCCTTGGGGGGCCTTCCTGGCATCTTTTGGTTTAGAGGCAATTCCTTAGATCATTTCACTACAGTTCTGCAAAGTTCATTCCACCAACAGGTTTAAGTACTGATGGTATGCATCATGTAACATTCTTTCTAATACAATCCAGGAACCCTGTCTTCTGCCCTTCTATTTATTTGATAATAATCTGCAATTGCATGACTACAAGGCAAAACCTGATAGCTGCCACATCTGCAGCTACAAGTCCTATGTTGTTAATCTATGCTATAACCTGTGATCTCATTTCTCACTTCAAATCAGATTCCTCCAGGCTGGTATTTACATGCCAAACTTAAAAAATGAATTTTGTAATTAGTTTAAGCACTAAAAACTAATATTATAAACTTCATATAAATCGTATTAAGTCTACCTTTATTGCTCTTTGATGAGTCTCCTAACCTTTTCTGTATTGTTAGCGGACAAAATGTCAATCCGTCCATTTATCCAGCATTCTCCTCATTGTATTCATTCTCTCCATGACAATAACCCTCATTGCTTCAAGCATTGTAATCAGTGGCTTGTTTCTAACTCTTACAAGAACAGCATTAAAACACTCTGCTAAATCAATTCTCAACAGCTTCACAATTGGTACCAATATGAAAATAGGCTCTAGACCAAGTCTTCGGATCTTTATTTAGCAGATATTGATAAGCATTTGGATTAGCCCTCTTGATCTTGTCTATTATCTTGTTGAACGTCCCAGGATAAGTGCTTTTTGAACAGCCCAGAGAGTTTCTAAATGCCACCCTTATAATGTTTTCTAAAACCATCTAGATGTCGCCTTGCACATTGTCTATGTTACAGCATGGGCATTACATCCGTATCAGCTTCTATCAATCCCCTACAATTTTCATGAAATATGTGCATTAGTTCCTGACATTTATAAATTAATTAAACATTAAATTGTTAAATAAATTTACATGAAAGATAAGCATTACCTTGGGTTGGTCTGACATAAGTGTTAACCCATTTCCAGTAGGCAACTCAAGATCTTCTCCTAGCAATTCCAAGAACCATGACCAGTTATCCTTATTCTCACATGACCACAACCCATGCTACGGGGAAGATGTGGTTGTTTCCGTCCCTTCCAATTGCCGTCAGTATTTCACCAACATTAGGCTTTTTAAGGAAACATCCATCCAAAGCAATAACCCTTTCTTTCGCACCTTTTTCCAATCCCTCTTTCAGTACCATTAAAGCAAAAATAAAACTATCAAGATAGGTTTTGGTCATCTGGATTCATTGTAAACCCCAACTCTACCAGTTGAATCAGCATTTGATTATTGTATTGCTTCGCATTTGACTAATGTAACCATAGTGATCTAGCATTGTATTTTCCCCTTCATTTAATGCCCATCTTTTAGCCTTTCTACACTGACAAGGACTAACTATGCACTTGTACTTTTTCATCACCATATCAGCAATTTCATGCAACTTAATATCTAGATTCATCTATTTTTGCAAAATGTTTACCTATCATTTGATAAACCATAGTAAGTCATGATTCTTTGAACTTGAGCGCATCTACAAACTTTTCTCCAAACCTGAAACAATACAAACTTCATGTTGTTAACAATTACTAGACGTCATGCTTATGATTAAGGATGAGTCTGTAGGGCATTACCTTTGGTTTCTCATTTTCAGTGGTGTATCTGAATTCTTGGTAGGTTAATTCTCACTTAGTCTCCACCAATTTGATAGGATCTGTTTATATTAGCAAGGGGTTTTGGTGGTAGCAACACAGTTTGGTTCTTGCAACCAGACTTGTTATGACCCTTTTGAAAACAATTAGAATAAGTCATTTGAACCCCAGACCTAGAAATCTTATTTGGGTATTTAGTTTCATGAGAAGCTCTTATTCTTTTTTCCCTTGGATACCTTAGGTGCCCTCTTTGCTTCAAAATTTCTTTTCCTAAGTTAAAACAATTCATCCCCACCTTCTGATAAGTAGTCTACAGATCTGTCTGAGTATTCACTCTCACTATCACTATACAACATTGAGTAGTTAGGGATTTGATCCCTTTCAACTTCACTATCACTAGAGTCAGAATCCATAACATTTGGATTGTTATTTTCTTCAATTACAATACCCTTATTCCTACCCATTGCTTTTCTAGCCGGTACTAGACTTTCTTCTTCAATCATTAAACCATTACCCTTGTCTACCACCTTGTTGACTTTACCCTTACCATTGTCAGCTTGACTTGGTGCACCAGTTTGATCATCAATAGATTCAAATGATGCACCAGTGTCACCATAATCAAACTCATCCACATCTAAGGTTGCATCAGGTGCATTAGACTATTTATAACCAAATTTAACATTTGTACCACTACCACATGCACCAGTGTCATTTTTCTTTGGTGTTAGACTATCCCATACTTTTTTACTAACAGTTCTAGGCTTAGGTGGTGTTTTTAGGTGTTGTGCTTCTTTCTCATCCCATGATACTAATTCCTCATAAGACATGTTCCCAGCATCCTTCTTTCTATTTTCATGTATCCTAAGTTTACAAATTGCCTCATCCCCAGATTTATCAAAGCAGAAATTTTTTAAGTAATACTCAGCCAAATTTTAGGGAATGTGAGCTAAATACATTTGAATTATTCCATAAGCATCAGCAAATTGATACATAGCCTCCAAATCAGAATCACATTTAACTATTTTCAAACTACCTCTAACTGACATTCAGGTAACTTAAAAACATGGCATAAAACCTTTGTTCTAACTTTTCTCTTCAAATTTCAAAACCATCCTAGTCATGTTTTTTTTTTTTTTTTTTTTTGGAACGGCGATTTTATTAGAAACAAAAACTAGCAAGGAGCTAGATTACAAAACAATAATATAGGGGTTTTTGAGCCATTCGTTCCATCCGAACGAGGCTTTAGATCTATACTTACACCAATAAAAAGAACTAGCAATGACATTATCAATAAGCATCGACTTCGAAGGTTTTCTCTCGTCAAATAGGAGCTTGTTTCGATAGATCCAAACGTACCACCAAATGGAATACCAAACTCCTTCGAACATCTTTTTGAGTTTGGAATCCATACGAATTGAAACAAGCCAAGACTTCCATTCTGCATATGAGTTCAAGTTTGCGTGATCCAAATTCCACCAGCTCAAAACCTTATTAGCAATGTCCCGAACCAATCCACACCTAAAGAACAAATGGTCCGTCGATTCAATAGCATTATCACAAATGGGACACGACATATCCTGAATGTCAATACCTCTACGAGAAATGTTGAACCGGGTAGGTAAAGCATCGGTCTTGATTTTCCAGGCAAGAACGTTGATTTTTATCGGGACACACTTTACCCATCTAGTTTCTTCTCCAATATTCGGAAGGCATATCTCATCGATACGTCTACGAGCAGAGGCCACCGAAAATATACCCGTACTCTCCAGATTCCAATTCCATCTGTCAGCCGAAGGCACGATAGTGACAGAACGAACCAATTCTACCAAGCTGTCGAATTGATTTTGCTCGATACCCCCTCTAGGAATTCGACGGAAGGAGCAGACCAAACTCGTGTCGCCTATCTTGGAACTAACAGTAACATCCTTTGAGGATTCAAGCGCGTATAATCTGGGAAAAATGTCTTTAAAAATGCCCCTAGTATGCCAATGATCCAACCAGAATTTGGTGGACTCCCCGTTTCCCATCTTATGAGTCAGATAATCAAAAACGTACATACCTTTTCTTTGGAGAGATCGAACTTCACTCAAAATCGAAAGCCAACATGATTTGCCAGTAGAAGTCCATTCCGAATGAATTTTACCACCCACACCGTGAATAGCCACAATAACTTTAGTCCAAAGAGAGTCTTTTTGCGAGAGAAACTTCCAAACCCACTTAATCATCAAGCCTCTATTTAACGCAAATAAGCTAGACACACCTAGCCCGCCTCGTTTTTTGTCTGTCAAAACATTGTTCCATTTAACCCAAGAAGCCTTTTTACTACCCGGATCATGGCCATTAAAGAAATGACTTCTAATAGACTCCAAGATATGAAGCACCTTTGAAGGAACTTTGAAAATAGACATGTGAAAGACTGGAATAGATCCTAAAACCGATTTCAACAAAGTTAAACGACCACCAATAGATAAAGTTTTGGATTTCCATTTGGAAAGCCGAGACTTCACTTTTTCAACTATCTCTTGCCATGCTTGAACACGTGTCATAGAACCTCCCACTCTAGTCCCTGGTTGTGGCAGCTTTGTCGCGCGAGATTCATAAACGGTCTGCCTATAATTGTTTTCCCTTATCTTTTTCGGTTATGAATCATTCTATCTGTTATATTAACTTTAACCTACATGTAAAAATTTATAACATATTTCAGGTTAAATCACTATGTAAAGACTTGCATGTTTTAAGGAAACAAGACTTTAAGCATATGTTGAAGTACGTAGCACATTGCCTTAATTTAATTTACTTATTTAGATGGCGTATCCATATGAGCAAGATATTCTCTCCGGAAAAGGGACTTCGTATACGTTGAAGATGTAGAACCTGAGAGCAAAGTTGATGCGGATGAGGATGGTCATGACCCTAAAGAAATGAAGATCATCAAGCAATAAGAGATCATCAAGCAATAAGAGAAAAAAAGGCACCACTTTAGAATGTGAGGATTTATAAGATTGGGATTTCACCCTTGGCGAGCATATTAAATCAAACAACACACGAGGAGGTAAATAAATTCGTTTCTTTTCGATCTTTTTATATAGATGCTGATACATATAGCATTGCGTGCATCCCGACCCCTTTTAATTTCGATCATTTTGGGATTTTGATCTTTTGTCGGATACATGTGGGTGAATGGACCTCCCACTACTATCTTTACATATGTTCTACTTGAGACCTAGGAAAACATGCTTCGTAAAGTAAACCTTTCATGCTCAATGCGTTATTAACATGATTGTGCGAACTTAAACATGAAATAAAATGATAATTGACGAACATGATAATTATTAATTATTTATAAAAAAAATTAAATGAAAATACAAAAATATTCACTAATTTGACATTTTGACTTATATGAAAACCCCGTTGATAATGAAGCATAATGCAGTAGATACTAGATATTGTTTAAACATGTTTTTGTTGCTTGAAGTTGTAATAATAATATTTTATTGTGTTAACTGATTGAAAAATTGGATTATTCAAGTATCTTCTTGACATGTATTAGGCATTCAGCCGGTGGGAAGTACCTCTACAAGTACCGTCTCAAGTACATTGTTTTGGAATACCGGTATCGCTCCGAAATGATGTAATTCTTTTATTATATAAAATATTTTACATTGGCAAGCTATTATATCATACTGGTTTCAATATTTGGATTGACATAACAGCTATTGTCGATGGTGTTCCTGGGCGTTGGTTTTTTTTCTAACTGCAAAGTGGTCCACTTGCTGCCTATTACAAACTCCCTCTGAATCGAGTGGTGGGTGGTATGATGTCTATTATGACTAACATTATTCGTCTTAAAACTACTGATTTTGTATATTTCAGGTGGAAGTGCCAAAATGGTTGGGTCAGGCTAGCTGGAAAAAGATCAAAATGGGGGTTGGGTCAGCCTATTTTTGTCCAAAGTTGTAAAGTTAAACTTTAAACAGTTGTATATAATTCAACCCGTCTCCTTTTTAGTTACGTTTTGTTTGTTTGACCCACTGTCCTAATTCTTTTCCTTTTTGTGGTTGTAGTTTCATGATGTTATGGATCTACCAAGTGGAGTTCTTCGGCTTCTGCCAAAGGGAAGACATGGGAGCCATAATGGGTATTGCATTGTATGAACTCTCAAATGCAATATTATGATAAATCTTTTTGCTTTCCACAATTAGTCCAGCATATTACATTTATATATTTATATTAGTTTTACTCGTTTTAGATAGTAAAATATATTTTATCAACAAACATTTTATTTTGTGTGCTAACAAGAAATATGTTCATTGAACAAAAAAGAATTTATACTTTTCTTACTGAGACTTATCAATAACAAATGCACATGTGTCTTCTTTGAGTTGCTAATGATTAAGTTATATATATTGTTTTGTTTATTTAATATTGATAATTTTAACTCTCCTTTTGTGCATTTTTGTGTTAGCTATAATGTTTTGCTTTTGAGCAAAGGTTCTTTGACTTAAAATTACATACTAATATGTATTTCCAAAACACAGCCTGTCACACCCCCAGACGGGGCCTGGACGGAACACGTGTCCGGAGGCGTGACTTGATTGCGCATCTCAAGTACAAAACATAAAGAACGACCTCTAAGGGTACGTTTTGAAAATAAACACCGTTGCATAGATTGAAAAATAATAATAATAAGTTTTACCATCGATTAAAATTTAAAGATTCAAACAGTTAAAGGGGAAGCTTTTAAACTAAGTTCAAAACGGTATTTAAAAGAATAAGATAAAATCTATGTGGTAAACCTGGTACAGGCAATAGATTCACATATGTCATCAACAGCATCATGTAAGCACCTGAGATAACTATGCTTAAAAGGTCAACATAAAGTTGATTGAATTCATAGGTTTAGTCAACATAAAGTTGAGTGAATTCATAGGTTTAGTTCAAACGTTATTATAGTGGACCACAAGATATCAAAACGTATGTGACAGTTATAACAGATACAACTTCACATAAAAAGGTATTTACGTTGCGCTAAGCTCATGACACCGAAGCTAATTACGTTTATAGCATAGTACATTGCTAGGTTGAAACAAGCCCCCAAGGTAACTGACCAAGACTACCTTCTTAAGTTTCGACATGGTATATATCCGTTTATCGGGAGCCCCGTGGGTAGCGAGCGCTACTCACCCGGATAGGGATAATTAGTCCCAATAGATCTATTTATAACATTCGCGCTCCCTTGACCGGTCCTCCAGTCAAGAAATTAACGGTTCATGATAAGTGGGGCAATAGTGGTCTAAACGTTACTTAGGCAACACGTAAACATGGAAATCTCACGTAACGTACTTGTGTCCAGTTTTAAAATCAAGCAATGTTTCTCACCCCAAGTTATAAAATATTTATTCAAAACGAGTAAAAGAGTGGGGCTATGAACTCACCTTATGCGAGTTGGATCAAAGGAAATCAATTAAATGAAGATGAATCTCACGGCACTAGCGACAACCTAACATATAGTCGTCGTTTAAAATGATGTACAACGAATAACGCTTAACGAAAGAACTGGTCATTCGAGCATGAGTAGACACGGCGTATCCTTTTCAAAACTTACTTTCGAAAGTTATAGGTTTTGATAAGTCTCGACACTTCAAAGCATTTTAGAAAATATTTCATCTTTTAGTGTATTTCGTCTTTTAGTGTATTTTATCTTTTAGTGTATTTCGTCTTTTAATGTATTTCGTCTTTTAGTGTATTTCATCTTTTAGTGTATTTCGTCTTTTAGTGTGTTTCATCTTTTAGTGTATTTCGTCCCCTATTGTATTTCGTCTTTTAGTGTGTCCCGACATATCAACGTTGACTCGATAACTAAAATTGTTGACCTAAACTCGAATCTTACGTTTTTCTACATTTTATCATAAGTTTGATAATAAAAGTATATTTTCGATGCTTTTATAAATTTTACGAAATTTCGG
>BQNB010178727.1:0-12842 GCA_026074375.1 Tanacetum coccineum
TTGTTTGATTGTGAGGGGTCATAAGTTAAAAGGGGATTTTATTATTTATTTCCAGGCGTGTTTTATTTACATTGCGTGTGGGACCAACAATGGCTTAGTATGGGGTGTGCTAAAACACACATCATTTGTACCCCGGAAAATGCTAATAAATGGACTAAAACACTAAAATATGGATAAATATATTGCAAATATATTTGTATTGTGTTTTTATGCCTTACAGGTACAAAGGATTGAAAACAAAGCAAAAACGGTAATTTTCGGGTGACTTTCGACGACGTTTTTATATTTATCGAGGCTCAAACGAAGTCGTTAATATTCCTCGATCACACAATTAGAAAGAACACGAAATTACGAGTCCAACGGTACCGGCCTTCCATATGTGAACCTTTTTATTTTAAACCTTTTTTATCCCTGTTTGAACCTTTAGTTATAATGAACCTGGACCAAATAGAAAAGGGGGTAAATAAATAATTTCGCATAGATATAATGAAACCATGCCCATCACAGTTGGTAAATTGTGTGGGCTTAAGGTTTCACCCAAGAGGTCATGGGTTCGAATCTGCTGAGGGTATTATCCCCTCATATCCTCGTCAGCATCCACGTGGCATGCCACATGGCGACCCGATCCAGACCCGGACCCGACCTGACCCGGCCCAAGACCCGACCTGACCCGGCCCATGACCCGACCTGACCCGGCCCATGACCCAGTTAGCCACCACCATTGACCGGTGGTCCGGCGGCAGTCCGGCGGTGTTCCGGCGGTCCGCCACCATTGACCGCCGTTGACCGGCACCATTGACCATCGTCGGCCGGTGGTCCAGCGGTCGTTGACCGCCGTTGGCCGTTGTTGACCGACGCTGATATGGACGCCACGTCACTGGCGGCTATCCAATAGGATGCTTCCACGTGGCGCCGGCGCCGCCCTTTCTGACTGACAGGTACGAGGTATGATACGAGGTTGTAGTGGCGGCTGGCTAATAGAAGAGTGACACGTGGCGGTGGCTTGGCGGCTACTGATTGAGTACGAGGTACGAGGGGCATTTATGACCAATCATTGCCAATGATTGGCGTTGAAAGCAAGCCAAGATGTGTGGACAAAATTGCTTTTAGTGAGCTGGCATGGGGGCGAAAAGACTAATTTAACCCTCCACTTGGGCTATAAATTGTTCACTCAGCAACACGCAGGAGCATTCATTTTTCATTATATTTCATTTAATTACAAAAAAGTAGTGTAGGATTAATTAGGAGTAGGAGTAGAATAATGTAGATTATTTTGGGCTTATTGTAAAAGCTTATTGAAGCTTATTAGATCTAGTTTATTGTAACTCTTGAGCTTATTAATGAAGAAGTTTATTTCAAAGGTTGGTGTTTTCTTTAGCTTATTATTTATGCTTATTCTCTTGTTTTTTTTCTTATTTCTTTTTAGCTTATTTCCAAATAAGCTCATGCTTATAGCTTATTTTTGGATCCCATCTCTTAAGCTTATATTCTAATTAGCTACTTTCATAGCTTATTTAGACTAGCTTATTTTACATTGTTTTTTATTTAGAGCTTTTCGAGTGAGCTTATTTTAGCTTATTTTCGATTCAAGCTTATTTTTTTACATATAGATCTAATCCTTAAATATACCCGTCTCTTGTTCACTTGATTGAACACCTTGGTTTCGGGTGGATTAGATCTAAAGTTTTCATCTTTTTATTAGCTTATTGTCTTTAGAATAAATTCTAGCTTATTTTGTCTTAGTAGCTTAATATTATCTTGTTCATCTTAATCATTGTTTGTTTTAATGTTGATAAAATCTATCCAACTCTAAGGCCGGAGCTTAAGGGTCTTATAAGGTTGATAAATAGATAAAGTTTTGATCTTTATGGTTTTTATGGAAGTAATTAGTAGATAAAGTTGACACATTTATTTACTAATTAGTGAAGTAGAAGCTTTTTAAGTATAAGCTTATTTGTTTATTAAGTTTGTAAGATCGGGTGGTTTTATATCATTGCGGTTCTTCATTTCGGGTCTATTCTCTTTCTCTTTTCAATTTTAGTAGTTTATATTTATTTAGTTTAAAAATGTTTATGTTTGCTTTGTTGATTAGTGTCAGCTTAATTAAAATGCGTAGTGAATGGATTAGTATTTTTTATATTATTTAAATTATTATTTTGGTTATTCGAGCAGGCAAAAGCCGTAAGAATAACTACACATTAATTTAGTAATCGATATTTTAATAATAGTTGTTTTCAATATAAGCCAACGTTGTGAGAAGATAATTCGTTAGAAAGATATTGGTTCATCAATAGGGACTTAATTGTATGTTTAATTCACACTTAAGGATCTTATCAATACACTTAGCAAGCATACCTTTTATAATATATCATTCTCTGTTTAATTGCTCGCTATTTGCTATCTAGTTTTAATACAGTTTATTTTTATTAAATTTTTAGTTTAAAACCAAAAACAAAAATATTCGATATTCAAGCATCAAACAAAACGCTTTCGTGGATTTCAAATTCATCTCTCATAGGGATACGACATCCGGGAGATAAACTATTACTTTTCCTAAAGTAATTGTCATATCAAACGGGAAACTCTCTATATTATTACTAATTTGGTATTTTAATATATTATATATATATATTATATCGAATCACCAACTATGACAAATTTAAGCCATATTAATGCAAATTGAATTTCTATAAATCCTAAATGACTTAAAATAATTTTCAGAAAAAGAATTATAGTTTTTTGATTTTTATTTTATTTATTATGAATTAAAAATGATTTTAATCTAGAAAATTAATTAAAAATAGTAAACTAATCCTAAAAATTCTAGAAAAATTATGAAAAGTACTTTGCATAAATCTAGACTTAAGAAAAATTAAACAGGAAAATAAGCTAAAACAAATAAGCAGAAAAATAAGCAAAAACGCCTAATAAGCTTAAACTAAAAATGACTATATTAATTTAATAGTACAAGATTAAAACTGAAAAAGACCCTAGGGCAGTTGGCATTGAGTGTGTGTTGTGGGACGTTGGGTATACTAAGGGAGAGGTTATGGGTTCGACCCCCATGACCTTTTCTTTTTAAAAAACATTTTATTTTTAAAATCTTTTTGCAAAATCTTAAAGGACCACTGAAAATAAGCAAAATCTATAACTAAAACTTTTTCTGAAAACTACAAATAAGCTAAATTAAGCTAATCAAAAGTTGACAGAATGCAATTTCTAAGAATGAACTAAAAGTCTAAACTGTTTTGGCTTTTTTACTAAATAAGCAAAAGAAAAATCTAATAAGCTGAAATCCAAACAAAACCTAGACTATAATAGGAAAATGAGACTAGAAACAAACAAGCTTATGCTGTTAAACTCTTGAAAGCTGAAAACAAAAACAATCATAAACTAGCAGTTTTAAAAGGAAAATTTTCTCATCTTTAAGCTTATATTTAAGACCAATTTAGCATATGAAATCAATTGACAACTGAAAACAAATTAACTAGAACATCCAAATTAAATATAAAAACAAAATTTAAGAATAATGGAGTAGTAATAAAGCTAGAAAAAGAAAATTGACAGATTAATCAGCATATGCTGGTTTTTCTTTTGGATTTTTGAAATTTAAGAAGTGCAAATTGCAGCCCTAAAACAGATAACTAAATAAGCTTTTAAAAACAATTTAAGCCCTATACTATCAAATTTGGCCTATAGACTAGATGTGCTCTAAATTTCAAAACCTAATTCTTACTTAAACTAGCTTAAATTTTAGATTGAAAATGGCTATTAGCAGTTTTAACCATTTGATGCAATTAACCAAAATTTTAGCCAAAACTTAAATTCAATATTGCAGACTTAAGGACTTGATTAACTCACTATGTTGAGACTTAAATTTTCATGAAATGAACACCAAAAAGCAATGATCAAAGATCAAACCATATAAACATGTAGAAACAACTTTGAGGCCACAAATTCAAAATATAGTTGCTAAGACCATACAACTTGAATTTAGACCTTTAAGAACTGAATTAAACTCACTCTAAGACCAAGTTTGAGCTTATGAAATTGAATTCAAGTGACAAAAATGGTCTAACAGTACTAACTTATGTTAGTACTGTTAGATCCAAACACTCCTTTAAAAAAATGATTTTCCATATTAAGCTAGAAAAAAATGATTAAGCTTAAATCTTATGAGAACAGATGACTATCAAAGAAAATTAGGATCAAATAAGCAAATACTAATAGGAAATAAGCACCTTATAATAAGCTACATGATAAAGCATATTTTTGGCTTTTTTGGCAGTTTAGAGCAAAATTAAGAACTAAGCTAATCTAAACTATAATTTAACAATTTAAAGCAATATTAAGACTAATGAAATAGTATTAGGCAATTATAAGCAATAATACGCAGATATTTAAGCATAAGCAGAACAATAAGCTAAACAGAATTTTAAGCTAAATTTAAAGTAAAAGAGATAGTACCTTTGTCCCAGCTAAACAATGACTTTAAATTACTCAAATGAGCTTATCTACAGTGCTAGCTTATGAAACAAGCTAAGAATAAGCCCTATAAGCCCTTCCAGAATTGGCTTATCATCCCATTTGGCTTATTCAGTGAATTTTGAGACTGTTAAAATAGAAATCTTATTCAGTTAAGCTTTCAGCTGAGCTTAAGTGAGTAAGCAGTAGCTTATAAGTAGAATAGCTTATGAGCTTATTTAAATGACTTTAGAAAACTTGATTAAGCTAAAATGTATTAAAGAGTAATTTAAAGACAGAATTATAAAACTTAAATTTTATTGAACTGAAAGAGATTACAGGCTTTAGAAAAGTAAGTTACTATTAAATGAAATACAATAAGCTAAAATACGCGACTAATAAGCTAATAAGCTATCCTAAAGCAACTCCTACTCCTAGATGATTACAAATGAAGAATTCTAGCCTATTTATAGAAAAGCCATGGGGCTTGGGTGTGTTTGTTGTGTGAGGAGAAATCCTTGAGGTTTCAACCTTTATCCACAACCCTTGATCATTACTTGTTTCCCCATCTTCAATCTATACCCTTGGATCAATTCCCACTCCTAACTTGCACACGGATCGCCAGCGTGGACTGACAAGGTGTCAGAGGTTGTCAGGCGTTTCTTCTAGAAGCGTATGGTTTGATATGGGATTTGGGTAAATTGATTTTACCTCTGTGTGTGTGTATAAGTGAGGGAGGGAAAACTCAAGACTTGGAAGAGATGTACAGTAATTTGACCGGGTAAAAAGGGGGTTTTGACTTGGGCTTGGTTTACGAGTTGGGCCAGGAAATGGGTTAAGGGTTTTATAGTTAAAAGGTTATAGGATTTAAAGGTTTAAATGGGGCTTAAAGGATTAAGGGTTATGTTAGGTTAAGGACTAACGATGTAAACCTTTTTAGTCATTTAAGGTTAAAAGGGCTAACGGGATTATGGGCTTTTAAGAATTTAGGCCGGGTTTAAAGATAAATGTGCCTTCGGCTCCGGTCTTTTGCTCTTTTCTACGCTCTTTCCAATCTCGTGCCCGGTTTTGTTGTTTTTGCTTCGTTTTTTGTCCTTTTCTTGATATATCCATACCTGTAAGACACAATTCGCAAAACAAGCAAATACAATGCATTTTTATGTGATTTTGCTCATTATTGGTCTTTTTAGCTTATTTTATTGGTCAAAAGGTATGTGTAATTACACATATACCATATACCTTATGGAAACAAGACGTTGACAATCGAAAGTGACCAAGGTATGTCTCGACTAAAGGTCATATCTTGCATTAAAGCCCGTAAGTATATCGAATGAGGTTGTCATATGTTTTTGGCACATGTGACTGAGAAGAAACCGAAGGAGAAACAATTGGAAGACGTGCCTGTAATTCATGTCTTTCCTAAGGTGTTTCCTAATGATTTTCCAAGACTACCACCGCCGAGGAAAGTAGAATTTTGAATTGATCTAGTACCAGGGGCTGCTCCTGTTGCACGTGCACCATATCGTCTGGAACCGTCTGAGATGAGAGAGTTGTCGGTACAACTGTAAGAGATGTTGGAGAAAGGATTTATTCTTCCGAGTTCATCACCGTGGGGAGCACCGGTGTTGTTCATGAAAAAGAAAGATGGATCTTTCCGAATGTGTATAGATTACCGCGAGTTGAACAAGTTGACTGTGAAGAATCGTTATCCTCTCCTGAGAATCGGTGATTTATTTGATCAACTTCAAGGTTCGAGCATGTATTCTAAGATCGATCTGAGATCAGGATATCACCAGCTATACATTAAAGAAGAGGACATTCCAATTACAGCATTTAGAACTCGGTATGGTCACTTTGAGTTCCAAGTCATGCCGTTTGGACTGACAAATGTGCCTGTTGTGTTTATGGACTTGATGAACCGAGTATGCAAGCCATATCTTGATAAGTTCGTCATTATGTTCATCGATGATATTTTGGTTTATTCCAAGGACGAAGAATAGCATGGAAAGCATTTGAAGACTATTTTAGAGCTGCTTAAGAATGAGAGATTGTACGCCAAATTTTCTAAGTGTGATTTTTGGCTAAATTCGGTACAATTCCTTGGTCATGTGATTGATCGTAATGGAGTTCATGTTGATCCTGCCAAGATTGAGGCAATAAGGAATTTGGTTGCACCAACAATGCCAACGAAAGTAAGACAATTTTTAGGATTGACTGGTTACTATCGGAGGTTTATTGAAGGATTTTCTTTGATTTCTAAGCCACTGACTAAGTTGACTTAGAAAGATAAGAAATACGAGTGGGGAAAAGAAGAAGAGGAAGCTTTTCAGACACTGAAGCAGAAATTGTGTAGTGCACCGATCTTAGCGTTGCCCGAAGGAACAAAAGATTTCATGGTTTATTGCGATGCGTCACTTAAGGGTTATGGAGCCGTGTTGATGCAAAGCGAAAAGGTGATAGCGTATGCTTCTCGACAATTAAAGGTCCATGAAGAGAATTACACTACTCACGATTTAGAGTTAGGAGCTGTTGTTTTTGCTCTTAGGTTATAGAGACAATATTTGTACGGGACTAAGTGTGTGGTTTTCACCGATCACAAGAGCCTACAATATATTTTGAATCAGAAAGAGCTTAACTTGAGACAACGGAGATGGATTGAGTTGTTAAGCGATTATGATTGTGAGATTCGGTATCATCCTAGAAAAGCGAATGTTGTGGCTGACGCCTTAAGTCGGAAGGAAAGGAATAGGCCATTACGTGTTCGAGCTTTGATGATGACTATTCATAACAATCTACATAAGCAAATCCTTGAAGCTCAAAAGGAAGCGATGAAAAAGAAGAATGTGAAGGTAGAAAATTTGGGGAGATTGATTAAGCAAATATTCGAGCTTCGCCCCGATGGAATGCGTTGCTTTGGAAATCGTGTTTGGTTGCCGCGATTTGGTGGATTAAGGGATTTGATTATGCATGAGTCGCATAAGTCTAAGTATTCTATCCATCCGGGATCGAACAAGATGTATCAAGATTTGAAGCTGTTGTATTGGTGGCCGAATATGAAAGCCGATATTACCACGTATGTTAGCAAGTGTTTGACTTGTGCGAAGGTTAAATCAGAAACCATCTGGATTGCTGCAACAACCTGAGATTCCTGTTTGGGAATGAGAAAGGATTACTATGGTTTTTGTTAGTGGACTACCTAGAACGCCGAGTGGGTATGATACGATATGGGTTATTGTTGATCGATTGATCAAATCAGCTCATTTCCTACCGATGAAGAAGATGGATAGTATGAAGAAGCTCACGCAACTTTACTTGAAGGAAATTGTATGTAGACATGGTGTTCCTATTTTGATCATTTCGGATCGAGATAACCATTTTACGTCTAGATTATGGAAATCGCTTCAGAAGGCGTTAGGGATGAATTTGGATATGGGTAGCGCTTACCACCCTCAAACGGATGGTCAAAGCGAAAGGACTATACAAACGCTTGAAGATATGTTGCGTGCCTATGTGATTGACTTTGGAAATAGTTGGGATCGACATCTGCCATTGGTCGAGTTCTCATACAATAATAGTTATCACCCAAGTATTAAGGCGACACCATATGAGGCTTTGTACAGACGGAAATGTAGATCACCTGTTTGCTGGAGTGAGGTTGAAGATAACCAACTCACCAGTCCAGAATTGATTTGTAAAACGACCAAGAAGATAGTTCAGATTAAGAACCGCTTGTTAACTGCCCGTAGTCGTTAGAAAAGCTACGCGGATAGAAGAACTAAGCCATTAAAATTTGAAGTCAGTGATATGGTACTGCTCAAGGTATCGCCGTGGAAGGGCGTTGTACATTTTGGAAAGAGCGGAAAGTTAAGTCCACGTTACATTGGGCCATTATTATAGCTAGAGTTGGTCCTGTAGCGTATACGTTAGAGTTACCTGAAGAGTTAAAAGGGATTCATAGTACTTTTCATGTTTTGAATCTTAAGAAATGTCTAGCAGAAGGTGACATTGTCATTCCGATGGATGAGATTCAACTTGATGATAAGTTGCATATGATTAAAGAGCCAGTGGAAATTGTTGATCGAGAGGTTAAGCAACTTAAACAAAGTCGGATACCTATCGTTAAAGTTCGTTCGAATTCGCAAAGAGGTCTAGAATTTACTTGGGAGCGTGAGGATCAGATTAAGAAAAAGTACCCTAATCTCTTTACAAGTAAGGACGAAGCGAGGAAGAGCGGATAAGTCGAGCTGAGCACCGGGACGACGCTCCTTAAAGGAGGGGAGAATGTAACAACCCGAGTTTCAGGTCAACGTTTATCCCGAGCTATGATAATTATTTTTTCTACGTAATTGATTTTAGTCGTTTATGCTATATGAGGTTTGGTGAAAATTTTTGTTTATTAGGAAATTTCAAGCAGTGATTGAGTTTCTATTTGTTTTTAGCGTCCGAGTAAGTTAGAAAAATTATGTTGTCGCTTTGAGAGCGTGATTATTTTATTTTTGTATTTTAAGGTTTTTCACCGAGTTTTTGTAAAAACCATGTTTAAAGGTCGTGTTTTACGCGATTTAACGTTTTATTAAATGTTTCAAACTAAATTTAGTGGGACGGAATAAAAATATTTACGAACGTGGTGTGACCCGAGCTTGTTGGCCGATTTTAAAATAAAAGAAAACACTTCGTACTAATTTTGAAGGACTAATAAGGATGGAGGGAATAAAAGTGCCAAAGTGTCAAATTTGTTTCCTATAAAAGGAAGCTCATACTTCCATTATTTTCATTTTAGTAAAACTTGTTCTTCCTCCTCCCTTTTTGAAACCCACGACCGGCCAAGCACCACCACCACTATTCTCGTCAAATTTTCAACATGCAATACAATCTAAATATATATTCTTGATCCTCTCATCAAGGCCTACACATCCCACTAATAAAATCCCACATGCAACAAGTATTTTGAAAGTTTGAAATTTAGTCAAGTTCTTGTGATTTTGATCTTAAGAGGGTGTTTAGTGTTGCTAGATTAGTATTATTAGCAAGTGGTTTGATTGAAAAAGTTTTGGTTGTTTGGTTTGCGGTATACGTTCGATTCAAAACCACAAGGGGGAAACCAAAACAAGTTTTTGTTATAGCATTGTGAGTATCCTAGTTATGTTCTAGTATGGTTAATTTGATGCTATTGCGTGTATTATGTTATATGCTATAAGATTCAAGTGCGGAAATTATTGAAAGCATATTTGGTTATTATTTGAAGTTTGATGGTTCTAGTATATGTAAATAGGCTAGTTAAACATGTTTTGATAGTTGGTTTAAGTCAAAAATATCATTTTAATGGGTTTTGAGTTGACTAAGTTTGACCAGAAAGTTTGACCGCCTCGTAGCGAGTCGAGAAATTTTTGAAAGTTATTTTTGATAATGAAAAGTGATAGAGTTCGCCTTTAGCTACGTTTCACTAGGTGGATCGTCACATAACTCTTAATAACGAACGTTTTACGGCCAAGTCAAGTTTGGTTATTTTAGGTGTAAAAGTCAACTACGAAGTTTGACTTTTGAAAGTCAAACTTGCGTATACATTTGATTATGGTTTGTAATGAGCAATGAGTCTGTAATGCTAGTTAATTGATGACGAAATATGAAGTTCGGATTATATTATCCTTACTTTCGGCAACCATTTATAACCCTCCACAGCCCCCCCCCCCCCCCCCCGCCCCCCCCCCGACCAACATCCCCCCAATGGTAAACATTGAGGTATTGTTAGTGCGTCAAAGGAAAATGTTTTGCGTCACACTTGGAGATTGTAGTATATGATTGTACATACGTAGTAGTGATATATATATATATATATATATATATATATATATATATATATATATATATATATATATATATATATATATATATATATATATATATATATATATATATATATATATACTCTTATAGACAGGTATGAATTATATGAATTATTATACTTTTAGTCACGTACCGCTATATATGTATTATATAGGTCGCGATTGAGACGTGAAGTTATTTGCGCTTGTTGATTTGATTGAATTAGATCTTTTGCTTAAGGTGAGTTCAAAGCCTTGCATCTAAATCTTTTGATTGTTTTATAAACCCGTGAGGGGGATACATGTTTGATTTATAAAATCAAACACATATGATTTTATGGTATGTTAGACCCGATTATGAGATTGTTTCCGCATAAGTAGCTATTGTCGAAGTCCCTTATTTCATGAACCGTTAATTTCCTTGTGAGGTGAACGCTAATGCATTAAATAGATCTATTGGGTTTGACAACCCCGTCCGGGGTATTAATCCTTGTGAACACCCTGTCAAATGGACGTTTTGTAGTTAGAAGTAGTAGGTATATGACAATAATACCTTGTTTTGGGGCAAGTTAACATATGAAAAGATATATGTTTGTTAACGTTTGGTGTCATGAGCTTACTGCGTGAAAGAAAAGAGATGTTATACATTATATTCGTTGTAATGTTTTCCCAAGAACTAATTATGTGTTCAAAGATTATTTCTTATGGATTATTTTAAACTCTATGAATTTCACTCAACAATTTTGTTGACATTTTAAACATGTTTTATCCCAGGTAACCAAGGATGAAGGCAACGATGGCGTGGAGGTGTCGTGCGTGTGATGATTTTGGTGAAAGACTACTTATGTGTTCCTTGTCTTTCAAAAACAATATCTTAATGTGTTTTAAAACAATGTCTTTAATTTGAAACAATTGTTTTTCAAATGTTGTAATGGTTGTGGTTGCGATCCTGTGGGGACCTAGACGCATTTTCTCTGAATAAATAATGGAACACATGTTTGTAAAACGTCTCATTTGGGTCGTTTTCTATTATCTTGGTGTATTGTGCTATTTAGTAACACCCAATTGCTATTTCCGCTGCGCAAACCAAAGTTGGGGGTGTTACAGAAACCGTTACGAGGATAATGATAGCGAAGTTGAAGAGGTATACGATGAAACTGCCACTTTATGGCTTCTACGAGCTACAATGTTAATAAAGCTTCTAAAGGTGGTAGTGGAGGGGAAATAAAAGCTTGTATGAATAATGGAAGAAAAGTCATGGTAAAGACCCGTACAACGATGATGACTTTAATGATCCGGGTTTGCTAATTGTAACACCCCCATTTTTACATATAGCAGCGGAAGCTAATATGGGGTATTACTTCAAGGTACAACAGTCATAATCATAGAAAACGAATCAAAAGAGTCGTTTTTGAAAATAAGTTATCATTCATTATTTCTTCAGAGTTTTTACAAATGAGAGGTTTCCAGAATCTAAAATACAACATTTGAATGATAACGGTTTTTCCATCTTCGTGTCCTCGTCACTCCGTGCCATTAGTTACCTGAGATAAAACATGCTAAAAAGTCAACACAAAGGTTGAGTGAAATCCATAGGTTTAAGTAATATAATTTGAATGCAAATGCGATATTTGGGTTACGTTGATATACACCCAGTATTGAAAACATAATTTATTATTGCCATTAGCTCATGAATCCGATGCCTTAGGTTATAATGATAATATTGCCCCTGCGGGCACCTTTGCCAAAATACCCGCGTGATTTCTAATGATGTGCAATTGGTTATCGTTACTGGATACACCAACGGGGAGTCCAACCCAAATATATATATTCACAACATTCGCGCTTACTACAGAGAGTAATTAACGGTTCATGATTATGGGGACTTAAAGGCAAAGCAGTTACTTAGGCAATAGTAAATTGAAATAGCATGTAGAAATAATTGCATTCATGTTTATAGCATGTATCTCCCTCGCGGGTTTATAAAAAGATTGAAATGCGAGGCTATGAACTCACCTGAACAGTTATAGGGAAATTGATAGCTAATGTATAGGGAATGAAAGTAACGGCTTCAACACGGCAATCACAGACAACCTGGGTTAATATATGGCAAGTCTTAGTTTGATTGTATATATAAGTTTTTGGATATCGATGTTGGTTTTGATATAAAAATTATCATAACACCGTTCGGGCCATCATAGTTTAGAAGTCATTTAGTAAACATTTATGGAGCTAGGGCACTTTAAATCGTAAACCCAACAACTCAGACAGAACGTAGTACCAAGATGAAACTTCTTAATATGAAGCTCCCTAGTATTGTGGTATGATATGGATCCGGGACATGATTTTTGAAAGCACATCGATGGTGAATGATATAATGATTAGAACATAAGCAGTTTTAAGCATTTTATTCAATATCTGGAAATGTTAAGCACGAGGAGCGTTAATTAAAGTTATGTCTGGTAATGTTTTGAATATGATTTTACAGTTTTTCAAAATGTTACATTTTAGACCATGGGGTTTGGAAAACTGCAAGTAGACCCCTAGAGTTTGCAT